>WWET01000137.1:1070258-1080331 GCA_011038615.1 Limnodynastes dumerilii | reverse complement strand
CTTGTTTCAGATTCATTCTGGATTAAATGGGGGTGTTAACCAATCCTTGCGCTCAGAAAATGCCCCTTTTACGGAAGTCTGGATTAGGGTCATAGTATTGAGCATTACCATACCATTAGAAGTAAGAACATATAGGAATGGCAATGTTAATTCACAAAGCTGCCACAAATCGTTTATTACTTCAGTGCTTCCATGTGTTCATTCACCACAGCACTAATCCTCGTGTTTCATTTGAGACAGTATATTGCATTTCTGAAGGCCGGTAACAGTAAACCATATCGCTGGTCATACATGATGACGGTATGGGTAGAGCCTGTTGCACTTCTCCTTCCTCATAGCAGGCTGTGCTGACAGAAGGCAGGCCTGTCACGTTATGTCACCAGAGTCCTGTCAGCTAGTGTGGGCCCCTCCGCCTGTTGCATCAGCTCGCAGTGAGCGCGGCCTGTGAATGGTTAAAGAGCAGGCGGCTGTGACTTCATTTCCTGGCCCCGCTCCCTCTGCTGCTTCCTGGCGAAGGCACCGAGCTTGAAGGGCGGAGGAGAAAGAAAAGGGAGAGAGAAGGAAGGGAAATAATAAAGGAGAACAGCCTATCCTCCCCCTACTTGCACCCTCCACCTCGGCCGGCCCCTCCCCTGCTCTCTGCCTTGCTTTCTTTCTCTCTCCCCTGCACACTCACTTACTCCAGGCCAGAAACATGTCAACCGGGCACCATCACAGCCAGAGCCGGGCCATCCCCACCAGGACCATCCCTATAAGCGACTCGTCTCAGCTACCTCATGACTATTGCACCACCCCCGGGGGCACCCTCTTCTCCACCACCCCTGGAGGTAAGTTGCCAGTGCGGCCTATGGCGTTCCCACACCTTGTTTTGCAAGCGTGCTTAGCGGAATCCACTGGGGGAGGAGGGGTGAGCAAGTGTATGGTGCCCATGAGGCGTGGGTAGCCCGTGCATGCTTTCTGCAGCGTGCACTGTATTGTTTATATCGATAACGGTAGCTTTGTGCAAACTCAGCATATGCCAGGCGTTTAGTATGTGCTTATGGGTAGGCATGCTAGTAAATGCTGAGGGACTGCTATGAACGCATAGCGAGCGTTGCAGTTCACCCACCGCGTGCGTGCAGAGGATCACATGCCAGCCATGCTCTTACACAGCCCCATGCACACGCATCGCAGCCTGCTGATTGCTTATAGCACTGCCGGCCTCATTCACCTGTCACTTGCATTCCTTACTCTTATAAGGATAATTGCAGGATAAACTATGCACATGTTTGGGAGGTAATCTATGGCCATTTCTGAAATCATGACCCAAATGCATCGAGTTATTTAGGATTTGCAACTGTAATTTATAGTACACTACAGTTTAAATGTAATATATTTGTATATATTTTTTTGTTTTGCATAGAATACTCTAACTTGTTTAAAAACTATCAATGTCTTATTGAATTTAGTAGCTACTGTGGCTGTAATTTTACTGCAACACAGCTCCTGTCAATTTTCTACTCTTTACATTGTTTTTATCTGTCATACTTTATTATGAACATCAATGCTGTTACTAGTCTAATTACAGCATGTTGTCTGTTTATGGAACTGACATCAGACGATGGGAACCCTAACATATGCTTACTCTTTAATTACTCCTGCACATGCGTATCTTTTGTGTAGCATAGTGATACTTTTAATTATGTTAAAAAAACATGTTTTGACTCATTTGTGCAAAAAAAAAGGCACCTCCTTCATAGACTTTTTGTGCCATGCCTTTAGGAATACTTAAAATTGTAAACAAGGTTAGGAAAGCCAATTCAGCCCCATGACTGTTGCACAATGGGGAGGGAGAGTCAGGAGGGAGGCGACTGAAGGTAGCATTACTAGGTATCTATAATAAACAGCACTGTGGCATAGGAAGTAAAAAAAAGTACTTGTTTTTATCTGTAGTGTGACTAGAATCCAGAACTTGATCTTGTTTTCTTAGAATACATGGCAATTATAGTACAAAGTCAGAACACTCTTGGCTTAAGTGAAACCCCTCCCCTTGCAGAGTTTGGCATAGTCGCCTCACTCTAGGAATGTTGCAGCATGATTCCTGAATATAACCATGCTAAAGAGAAGCACATTTGTTGCATTTGGGATGGCTACTTAAATTTGATACCTGTATGTTGTATACATTTACACACACACCAAAATGGAAATTTAGATGTTGTAGCAAGGAATCCTAGCAAATAGAGAAGTTTACAGAGTGGCAGAATTGAAACTAGGGAGGATACTTACTTCCCTTCTGCACACCAAAACTTTTATAAAAAAAATATATAGAAAAATAATAATGGCTTAATTTGTGTATTTATTGCATGACTAACTATCCACAGTGCATTAGCTTACAGCTGTTTCAGTGCCATCCATGCACCTTCATTAGGGCCAGCTATGGCCAATAGTCATGATTATTCCCTTTTTAATAGGTACTGCATTGCCAATACATTTTAGCACAGGGTTTTATCTTGAAGTGTGTTCAAGAGCAAAGCAAATATTTTGATGGCACAAAGGGAGATTAGTAACCAGTTTAATATATGGCAGGAAATTTTCCCTTGCCTGCTGGATGCATTTCATCTTAATGTTGTTTTCTACAAATGTTTTTGTGAAGTAGTGCTGATGCAATCTTCAAGTCAGATTGTGGTCCTAGTTATTTTGTGTTTTACTGGTGGGGTGTCCCTTGGTAGATTATTGGTACTTATTTTTGTTATTTGGAATGGCGTATGTAGGTTGTCATGTTCCAGATATGCAAGATTACCACCCAATATCCTTAAAATATAATGTATTTTTCTGAAATTTGTTCTCAAAACTCATTTGGTTAATTTGCAGTTAGTAATCTGTTGGAGCTCAGTTACTTTTTCTATAAGGGTGTTGCTCTGCAAGGTATATGAACTTGCCATGGTGATTTTTTTTCCCCCCTTTTATTAGTGAAGGTAACGTTGTACCACGTATTGGTAAATGTTACTTGAATTAACTCCAAGCAATGACATCAGTGTCACAAGGGATAGAAAGTAACTTACCTAGTGCCAAGTAATTGTTACTCCTCATGTGATGCTTTTATTCTCTTAGAACATTTTGTCCACTTAGAATATTGGTGCATACAGAGAAAATCATCTGATTCTGAATTGTAATTAATGTTAAATGCTTAAGACTACAACTAAATCTGTAATTTTAGGTGGTATGAAATAGACAGCACATAAATGCCATTGATTTGTTTCTTTAAATTAAACTTGCGTTTGCAAGTTATATTACATTTATTTTTCAGTAAAACTCTCCATGTGCAGAATAAATTTAGTACATGAGCATATTGATTCATTAGTACACACAATACTGGGGGGGGGTTGTGTGTGTGTTGCTGACATTAAACAATTTAAGAAATGTTGTCAAACAATGTCTTGTGCTTTGCAACAGTTGGGCATCACAAACTGAGAAGCAGTGCATTATGGTTTGCATAGAATGCTCCATGTCTATGCTGGTAATGGAATACCTCCCTTTAATTACAGATTTGCATTGTCCTACACAAATCATAGTTTTAATAGTTTTAATAAGTGTGGGAAGTTTGTGAAAGTGAACTGAGGTATGTATAAACCTATGGTAGTAAAATTATTAAATAATAATGCTCTCCCATACAAGTAGAAAGACTACTACAACACCAATCAGTAATCCAGATTTTGCTTCAAACATTTATACAGATTCTGTCCTCGCCTCTTACTTTTTTTACACTGTCATAATATAGTTCTATAATGTAATAGTAATAAATGTGTCTATCTGGTCTATAAAACATTAGCGCTTTGTGTGATATCAGGACACAGGCAGAATTGCTGACCAGAACTTGTATTGTTCCTCTTACCAGAGTGAAGGACTGACGGGGCTTTTTCCAGATCAAAGCTTTGCATGTACAAATCCTCTTGGATCCCATGCTTTTTCGTTTGTGAATGTCAACTTAATTCTTAACCATGATACATTAAATGAGACAAAAAAACTTCACAAAATACTTAAATGTCACTGGGCAGGATCCATACTACTGTATAAACATCAGCACACTCCTGCTACATGTAAAACTAAATAACAATATTCTGGTGTATGGTCTTCAAGAGGCTGAAGGCGCAGTAGTTTTGGGTATATGTATGTCTGTTCTTGTAATACAGATGCTTTATTTTAATTAAATTAAGGTACAGTCTGCCCTTATTTCATTGCTTGAGGAAACTTACAGTACCTGTGGGTTAATTATCATATAAATTGTTTTCTCAGAAGTCATGAACCTCTTCTTTGTGCTTTATTGGAGCTCTAAATAGTGTTACCCAGTGTACCTAACAATACCCTGGTTACTGTACATTCATATTTGGTTATATTTTACATATGGATCTCCCATGTTTTAATTCTCAATTGTCAAGCACACGTGGCTGCTAATATATTATCAGTGAAGTCTGTGAAGCATTTATATCCTAGCACAGCATTAGATAATGAACTGTTGGAATGGGTAAAGGTTAATTTGCATGTGCTTTTTGTTTGGATACTTTTTTTTTATTTTTTATATTGTTTTGTTACTTTGTTTTCTAGGTACTCGAATCATATTGCAAATCTATGCATAACACAAATAAAACTACAATTTATAATACCCAACAAGGTGAAAATGCAAGGGGCTAACATTTAAATAAAAAGATTATTCTGACTTCTGACTAAGTCATTTACAACTAGAGACATTGGGGCGGATCCAGAACTACGTCCGTCTTCCATAGACGGACGTAATTCAATGAACAATAGCTACTGCGCATGCGTAGTAGCTATTGTATGTAATCTGCGTATCGTTTCGATATGTAGATTGCGTATATGCGGTCTTTTAATAAAATGGCGTTTTTACGTCTCCGTCAGGCGTAAATACGCTTGAGAACGTTGTTCTAGATCTAGCCCGATATTCTTAGAATAGAAGTAATCTTAAACTATAACTGTATCAGCCCCAAACCAGTAATTTTTGGCCCCTGATCTGTGCAGTCACTCTGAGCATGTGCAGGATGTGAGGGGGAGTACTTGGGCCCTTCCTCCATCCACTAAGACCTAGATTTTGGTGGAGTGTGTGCCACGGGGCCCCCCTTTTCTGAGGGGCCCGACTGCTGCACCCATTATAGATACGCCTATGCCTAGTGATTGGAAAACGCCCCCTTTTTCAGAAATCTTCTAAAAATATACAACGATATTCCAAACATAAATTGCGAAGAAGTTATATTCATAAAATGTACAAAATGATCAAGATAAATTCCTTATGAGAAATATGGTATCTTAATAGCAACATTTGTCCAAGATTAACCAACAAAAATGGATGGAGATTAAGGGCCATATTCAGAGATCCGTTTTTGTTTATGTACGCAATTAAACACCCACCAAAAAACCCAATACTCCCCTCTTCCAGACGTGCAGTCGTGGACTTACGGGTCCCTAGACCACTCTGTTCTTTCTGTGTTTACTTACGTGTGTATATGGGCTCCGTCTGTGCGATTCTTGAAAACCACACCTCCATGGATTCATCTAAATGCCTCTCCCCACCCACTTTTATATAAATTTTTTCCCGTACGTCGGATTTCCGTGCATATGTCTCCAAGTGCGATTCACATGTACGTCCGTTAGGTACTTACATGCGTATAGTCAACATCAACTGCATAAAGTAGAATTTACTACACATGCGCAGTTGAACCGATCCTAGAAATACGCACGCAAATCCCCTCAAACGGGTCTCTGAATATGGCCCTAAGAGTTACTCATGGGCAAAACCATGTGGATTTCAGGGCAGTCCTGTTTTGGCAACAGAGATATATGACCTGCCTGACAGGCACATTTTAGAAACAGTCACGTGTTGTGTGTGTGTGTGTGTGTGTTTGTGTGTATATGTATATGTGTATATATATATATATATATATATACACACACATACATACATATACATACATATTGAATTTATGGCATTTTTATCCTCATAACAGCCCTTCTGCCAAGAGAGTTGCTCAGTTTCCCCTGCTGCAGCTGTCTGGCCCCACCCACTGATCAGTCTTACTTCTTAAAATGTTAGGCAATCTTTCTTTATCAGAAGCATCTTAGCAGTTTATCTGTACAAGGGTTTTTAGTGCAGCTTTCTGCTATCTGAGCTATACAGGCAAATGGTAAATATGGCCTCTTAGAGGAAATCTTGGCTCAGAGCAATCGCCTTAATCACTGGGTTATTTATGCACATCTTATAGCTGCACGTTTTGTTTTGTCTTTCCCTTTTATGAATACTTTTGGGGTTTTTTTTCTGAAAGAATACTTTTGGGGTTTTTTTCCTGAAAGAATGATGCTACACAGTTTCTAATTGGTCAGGTCTCAAGATGCTAGCCTTACAGTCGTATTAAAATCTTCTTTGTACTGAAGTTAACTTCACTGATTATGCAAAGGGGTGCTGTTACAACATCTTACAATGTCTCACTGTTTAAATGTGAAATGTTTTATTTTAAAATAAAAATTGGGGTCCTAAAATTTTGTTCAACATTCCCAAAAACTTTGCCATATACCCCATGAAGTGTGGGTCCCCGTAGCAGGCCCTATTTCGGAAGGGCTGGGATATCGATTGCTTATACCTCGATGAGGCACAGCAATCGATCCCCGGAGCACCGAACACGGTGCTCCGAAAAATGAGTTTCCCCCAACCTGCTCCCTAAGCCTAAGTCCTCCCCCCCCCCACGCTGCCTAACCACTTCCGAAAGTGAATGGGTGAGTATGCGAATTGCATACTCGACCAATTCATAAAAAAAAAATTCTGAGAGGGCTCGCATTCAAAATAGGGATAGCCGAAAAACATCTTTCACTGTCCCTAATTCGCAATGCAAGCCTTCGCAGCGGGGACACTCAACGTACCCCATCTATGACTCATTGTACCAATCTTATTATTTGGGTTTTTTTTTTGTCTTAATGCTATATTATTGAAAAACTTTACATTATTTATAATGCATAAAATGCTAAACGTAATGCCTTTATGCCTCCCAATAGAGGCCAGGTAAGAGCCACCCACTTTACATACTATATGCTGACCACTAACCCCTGAGTCATTTTGGTTGTTGTTGCCACTGGGGAGCCTCAGAAGTAAATGCTAAACATATAGTATGTGAAGTGGGCCACATTTTCCTAGTGTTCCCTTGCTTCATCTCCTAGGGTTGAGCACACTTCTTACTGTGGCTTGTCACTAAAAAATGAAATAAGAGCATTCTGGTTCGCTTGTGCCCATCTTGCACTCTGTTCATACAATATGTTCCAGCTAATATTAAAATATTCCTGCATGTATATATCTAATAGACCTAATAGATATTTGAATGATTAATCTAGGGACAGGTTGTACAGTTGTGGTAAATGTCCATATACATCTTATACTGCACTGATGTGTAATATAAATGGTAATCTCTTTGAATCGCTTTGTTTTTCTCAGGTGATGACGCGCAGTTTGAAATGGACATCTAATCCCCAGGACGATTGGCAAGCGCTCACAACTTTTGCGTGTACCTGACTTGGCCAATAGAATCAATTATTGAAAAATCTGTCAGTGGCGCAATCTTGCGTATAGAAACCACCAGGTGCCAAAGGTCATCGCAACTAGGCTTCTTGGTTGTTGTTGTTTTTTTTTTTTTTTGGTTTTTTTTTTCCTAAATTTATTTTTTGTTTTTTTTATTTATCCCTCTATTTCTCCCCATGGTTAATCCCACCCCAAAATAAAGTATGGGGTGGTAAAGGAACTTGTGACTGTTATGAATGACTTGATGTTGGCAAGTAGGAATAAATACAGATTGCCAGTTTGTACTGTAGCTTTGAAAATAAATGCGAACGATGGGTAGTAGAAATTAACATGAACCTTTTTTGCTCCCCCTCTTCCTTTTAATTATAGGTCCCTGAAAAATATTTGGTTTATTCAGGCCATGGTGGATGTGTTGATTTAAAATCCTCTGGTTCTGAAACAATGTACAGTACTGCATTCTTTCAGGCTTTTGTTACATAATGAACCCCCAGTGTCTTCTCACAGTGGTTTTTCTTAGTACTTAGCTTCCGTCATAGGTCCTCTGAAGATTACGGCTTTACAAGCTTTCTACGAGGCCCCTATTCAATGCATTGTTTATATGCTGCCCGTGTTTGAAATTAAATTGTTTGGACTGATGGATTTTTGTAGGCTAAAACAATCCATATCCATTTTTGATTTAGCTGAGATTGGCTTTAATAAGATTTAATCAATAAGACTTCTACCTTCCACCATTTTCTGCTTCCTCAAGAAGTGGACTACAGTCAAGGAAATTAGTTTTAACTACCTTTCTTTTTAATAACAAAGTTTAGTTGTGGTTCACAATAATGGGTTGAAGGAGGTGGTTTCATTTTTTTATTTTTTTTTATATATTAACTCACAAGTGATGCCATTTAAATAAATGTTCTGTTTATTTCCTGTTAGCTTATAGCATAGTGCTTCTTGAAACATATGAGTCTTGGGTTCAGACTTAAAAATTTTATCTATAAAGGAAAATAAATGTTCCTGAATAGTCGTAAAAGTATGTTGAAATAGTTAATAAAGCAAACCCAGTAAAACATGGAAGATAATATTTAGCTATCAGTCTGTACAGACTGTCTGTTGCATTGTTTGGCATAAAGCTGATCCACTTTATAAAACACTCATAAATCTTTAAAAAGAAAACAAGAAAATGTGTTTAGCCGCATCAAAGCAAATATATTGGCCAAACATGATCAAGTTTTGACGCTAATAACTTGCATCAAATACAATCTGGCTTGCTGATCCAACGGAATAAAGTTGGTATTTTCTTTTAGTAACTAAAGAAGGTTCTGTATTTCTGTAATTTGGAGGGTTAATGTGCAAAAGCACAGCGATGCTGTGTGGACTAGATGGTTTGCAATATTTGTACTGCCCCAAATGTAATAAGCTGTTTTTGTTTCTTTTTGTTTTTTATTCTGTTGGAGTGACCATTTTTCATGGGATGTTTTAAATAGGTGAATTATAAGCAACAAAAAAAAAGATAAAATTGTTAAAAACCCAACCAAATTTCTGGTGTATTCAACCTGCATTTTGTTTGTTATAAATTTAGAGATAATAATTTCTTCACTGTTCACGTTTTATAGCACATAATTGTAATATGCTGTTCTTATAATGCACAATTACACTGATACAGCCTGAGAACAGTTTTTAGATACTCCCACACCGGTGTCTCTATTATGTTGTGCTAATTATAGAAAGTAAGGTGGTTAAAATTCAGTGGCACAACAGTTTTTGTTTGTATCTTTAAATGGTGATTTTATTTTAACAAATCATACACCAAATCAATCAGTGGTTGTCATTGTCTCCCATAAGTGCAATTGAAAGAAAAACTCCACTAGATAAGAATTCAGACATTTTATCACAGAAGAAACATACAGGTGGAGACTTTCTACCCTTAGAAGTGAAGATCTGAGGTAAAGGCATATTCAGGTGTCCCCAATAGTGACTAAACTGAGTATTTGCTGACCTGTGGCTATTATACACGTACAGAACAGCAGCTGAACAGTTGCTTACAAATGGCACTGTATATAAACCACTTGCCTTGACACTTCTCAGGCCTGCACAAGTTATGACATCTGTCAATTGTAGTTGACACTACTCCCTGGCAGCTTTAACGTAAGATACAAAGCTGCAGCGGCCTGTTACAGTACATCATTAGTGTGCTGCAGTTCTGTGTATGATGTGACAGGAGTCAGCCAGAGCTGCTATCCATGAGTACACAGTGTGTACAGTGCTGCTGCGAAGTGGTAGCCACTGAGACGCAGCTAATGTCCTGTACCAGGCGGGCTGGCCCTTAAAGTGTTACTAACTGCAGTACATTGGCAACATCTAATAAAAGGAAAAGAACACAAACTGTAAAATGAAAGGAGATGGCATGGAGGACAAAATAAACTACCGGTACTTGTTCAGGGTAATGCTTTAATGGTATTGGAAAATGTTTAAGCCTACATTGTACACTGGTGTACTTTTGAATATCTTTATTTCTTTAATGTGCTATAAAATG
>WWET01000137.1:1054467-1065464 GCA_011038615.1 Limnodynastes dumerilii | reverse complement strand
GATCCCAAGCAGCATGGATTCACTGGGGGAAGATCATGTCAAACAAATCTTATTGAATTTTTTGACTGGGTCAGTAAAGTATTAGATAAAGGGGGAGCTGTAGACATAGCTTATCTAGATTTTAATAAAACTTTTGACACTGTGCCACATCGCAGACTGTTAAATAAACTGGAAACTTTGGGATTGGACTTGAAGATAGTTGCATGGATACAATCTTGGTTACAGGATAGACAGCAGAGGGTTGTAGTAAATGGAATCCATTCTGGTGATGGTAAGGTAACCAGTGGAGTACCCCAGGGTTCTGTACTTGGACCAGTGCTATTTAATATCTTTATAGGTGATATTGCCAGTGGTATCGAGGGGAAAATATGCTTTTTTGCAGATGACACAAAGATATGTAACAGGGTAGACACGCCAGGTGGGTTACAGAAAATGAGGGATGATCTAGGTAGACTGGAGGAATGGTCAAGAGTGTGGCAACTACAGTTTAATGCCAAAAAATGCAAAATCATGCACTTGGAGCACAAAAACCCAAAAGCTCAATATATCCTTAATGGCACTACATTAGAAACTACAGAGGTAGAAAAGGATCTAGGAATTATTATTTTATGTACTTAAAGGTATCTAAGCAATTTAACAAGTCAGATGCTTGGTTGCATAGGTAGAGGAATTAGTAGCTGAAAGAGAGAAGTAGTGATGCCACTTTATAGATCATTGGTATAACCTTACACTGTGTTCAGTTCTGGAGGCCATATCTTCAGAAAGACATAAATACATTAGAGACTGTGCAAAGAAGAGCAACTAAAATGGTACATGGTCTGTGTCACAAAACATACCAAGAAAGGCTACAGGAACTAAACATGTATAGCTTGGAGCAGAGAATGGAGAGGGGGGATATGACAGCAACTTTCAAATATATCAAGGGTTGTAACCGGCTAGAGGAGGGTGGCATTTTTCAGAGAAAGAGATGTAATATAATACAGGGTCATGCATTTAAACGGGAGGGTGGTAGATTCAGAGGAAATGTGTGTAAAAATGACTTCACTGAAAGGGTGATAGATAAGTGGTATAGCCTCCCATCTGAGGTGGTTGAGGCTAACACAGTAGAAGTGTTTAAACAGGCTTGGGATAAAAATAATGATATCCTAAATCTCTAACTAAATTGAAGGTAAATAGGGTCTAGGGTCAGTATAGTTTTAAATAAACAACTAGGCAGACTAGATGGGCCATGTTGCTCTTATCTGCCATCACTTTCTATGTTTCTGTCATCCATAAAAGGAAGATGTTCGGAACCACCAGGACTCTTCTAGAGCTGTCCGTCCGTCCGTTTAAACTGAGCGATCGGAGGAGAAGGGCCCTAGTCAAGGAGGTGATCAAGAACCCAATGGTCACTGTCAAATGTACAGAATTCCTCTCTGGAGAGAGGAGAACCTTCCAGAAGGACAACCATCTCTGCAGCAATCCACCAATCAGGCCTGTAAAAAGCATATGGCAGCCCCCCTGGAGTTTGACAAAATGCACCTAAAGTACCCAGACCATCAGAAACAAAATTCTCTGGTCTGATGAGACAAATATTGAACTCTTTGGTGTGAATGCCAGGCATTATGTTTAGAGGAAACCAAGCACCGTTCATCACCAGGCCAATACCATCCCTACAGTGAATCATGGTGGTGGCAGCATCATGCTGTGGGGATGTTTTTCAGTGGCAGGAACTGGGAGACTAGTCAGGATAGAGGGAAAGATGAATGCAGAAATGTACAGAGACATCTTTTATGTTGCATGCCGTTGCGAATTTTTTCCCGAATTTTCGCTTACGATGAGCGTATGCTCGCTTGCGGTCGTAGCTCTGGATCAGGCCCAATGACCCTAAGTGCACAGTCAAGATGTCAAAGGAGTGGCTTCAGGACAACTCTGTGAATGTCATTCACAGATTCTAGATTCTAGACTTAAATCCGATTGAACATCTTTGGAGAGATCTGAAAATGGCTGTGCACCGATGCTTCCCATCCAACCTGACGGAGCTTGAGATGTTCTGCGAAGAGGAATGGGCGAAACTGCACAAATATAGGTGGGCCAAGCTTGTGGCATCATATTCAAAAAGACTTGAGGCTGTATTGCTGCCAAAGGTGCATCAACAAAGTATTGAGCAAAGACTGTGAATACTTATGTATGTGATTTCTTGTTTTTTTTTATTTTTAATACATTTCCAAAAATCTCCCAAAAGTTTTTCATGTTGTCATTATGGGGTATTCTTTGTAGAATTTTGAGGGAAAAAATTATTTTGATTTCCATTTTGGAATAAGGCTGTAACATAACAAAATGTGGAAAAAGTGAAGCGCTGTGAATACTTTCAGGATGCACTGTACATCTCTTTTTAAGAAATTGTTAGGTCAAGCAAATGACACCTCTCCTCTCCTCTCAAAGGCTAATGTAGGAATTTGTACAGAATTGCCTTTCTTTGTCTTCCAGAATGTGTGAGCTTTGAGAACCTCTATTTCAGAATAATTGTGCAATTGCTGCCATTAGCATAAGTACATCAGAGGGTGCATTCAACATAACACAGATGTTTGGATCAGGTTGCAATGCAATTATAAGGGGTAGTATGTGCAAATATGTGCATACAGCTCTGGATAACTGCAGTTGTGAATGTAAGTTTACATGTATGTAGAAAATTCAACCTCTTCATCTAGCTATGGATGACTTATGCAACTGTGATTGTAATGTGCATTGGATGTATATATCAGAAATGAGTCAACTTTGGCTCCTACTTTGAACTCTCTATCAGATGGTAGAACAATGAATATTGTGACTAAAACGACATAATTAATTGATTGATTGTAAAAGTTGTAGCCACACTATATGCCAATATCATATAATTAATTTATAAATGTATGCCACAACAAAAAAAATATTTAATTAAGTATTTTATTCATTACAAAACAATATTCAAAGTTACAACATTACACATGCTTGATGTATTTTACAATGACACAATTATTGGTTCCTAACCACTAGGGGGCGCGGAGGAGAGTGGGACTGCATCATTTAAGCAAACTGTCAGAGGCTCAATGCCAGTGCTGGATTTCCTGCTAAGCAACCTAGGCACATGTGGGTAACTAAAATCCATCCCTGTCATTTCTGTGAAACATTTTAGCAAAAATTAGAAAATAAAATTAAGAAAAACGCTGGTCACTGCATAGAGCTGACTTCATCTGTGTATGGCCCCAAAGACTGCAAAAAGCACTTATGGGGAATATCATGGGTATGGGAATGACACAGATCTCCCAACAGTCACATTCACCTCAGAAACTTTCCCGCCAGAAGCTTCTAGAGACAGCTCCTCATTTAAATCCTACCAGCTGACCGTTGCCTAGCAACGTCCCACATGACCTGTGCTTGTAAACAGAGCAGGAGACCTGTGCACCCCTCTCCCCTTGCGCTGCCTGCAATCTTTTCCACCGTTACAGTGCAGGGGTACCACAGTAGAATTGCGAACTTACCTAAATATATGCACAAAGAAATCCACAATATTGATTTAGAGAAAATAAAGAACCCATTAACCACACCCCTGTGTCGGGAGTGCTAAGTAAGGACATAAGTCTTTCCTGTGTGTAATTAGGTACGTGTGGACTTTATTAGCTGTGAATCGGACGTGCATTTAGGTTCTTAAAATTGCTTATGATTCAAAGATATGTAACTAAACACACTGATAAGGCTTTCGAAAGGTAAAGAAATGTTTATTAGAAACAGCAAGTCACTCATTAACATATGTAAACAAAATTAAGCATTAAAAATACATCTTGAACCTGTAAGAAGCTTTTCCACAGCTACAATTTATGCCTTTACAAGGAGTCAAATAGATTTAGATACTTTGTCGGGGGGAATGATCAAATGGAAAGATGCTTTTCCCAACTGACTATGTTAGATTTGTTGAAAGCGTGTGATCAAATGAACAAACTGATAGTTTCAAGTTCATACAGGGAGATGCATTAAAAAATCCTCCATAGGGCCTACCTGACCCCTAAATTGAGATCTCTAATTGGTAAAGCTGAGGTTGCTAACTGTTACAAATGTAATTCCCAGGATGCAGATTTAGTACATTGCTTATGGGCATGCCCAGTCTTACAAGAATTTTGAAAAGAAGTACAAATTTATATTGAAGATCGGTTACAAATATCTTTTTTTGGTAACAGCAGAATGGGTGTTTTGGAATATATTGCCATTGACATCACGCAGACTTTTTACTTGGGGGGAGATATTTTTTTTATTATTGGTAGCTGCTGCCTCTAAAAAGGCGGTTCCATCGCAATGGATAGAAACTAGGCCACCAGTTTAGGAATGGTCACCAGCCGCTTAGCATTTCTGTTTGAAGTAGATTGGACAGAAACAAGCTATGGAAAAGATAATACAACAAATGCATTTATGATTGTATGGCTCCCCTATATCCACAAACTCCCCGAGAACAATAAGGATACGCTCCGAAAATGCTTCCAACTTCTTGGTATAGTCAAGAGCTGCTATCAGGGCATATTTCCTTCCTACATTACGACTTGATAGATAATAATATAGGTTGCCATAGGTTATATTATAATGTTTTTTCTTGTTCTGTACAAATCCAGACTGTACTTAAACTTGAATTATTATAAATGTAATATCTTATAGACATAAGATAATTGTCTGTTCGACCTATTGTGCCTTGCACATATTGAACTGAATGTAAAATATTGAACATTATGTTGCACTGTACTGCTGATTGTATCTAATTTTATTGGTGAATTTGAAATAAAAAAAGAATAAAAAAAAGTACAACTTGAAATAAGACTAATTATGACATACTTTACAATAAAATTTAACAAATACTGCATGAAGTTAGAAATACATTGATCTACCACATAAAAAGGCTTTCATAAAACATTAAAAAAAATGTAAAATTAAAAGTATAACAAACAACCAATACAGTTAAATATAAGTTTAGTTTCCCCAAGGTACTCCTACCTGTGACTCAGTCATAAATCTATTGGAATGCCCATACTGTACATAAGTAGCCTGTGTGCAGCTCATTTGCATTAAGAGTCTTGCCGATGCATGCATCAGTCCTAAGTCAGACGTTCGTGTATGTGAATCAGTTGGCCAGGGTTTCCATGTGTATATTTGGGTTCTGGGCATGCACAGTCTCATCATAAAAATACGTACATAGATTGTACGCTTACTTAAGTGTGAACACGGTCCATAGGGCCTGATTCAGAATTTGGTACGTAAGTCATCAGTTAAATGGCAGCCAATCAAAAATCTGATTTACCAATTCCCCTCTACTGTACATTGTAATACTAAGACCCTGATTCACAACTCCGAATGTCTTCTCCATACGTCCGTAATTTTGCGATAGTAGCTAAAACACATGCGTAGTAACTATTTTACGTGATCTATGTATTGGTCCGTTATGTAGATTGCGTATATGCAGTCTGTAAAGACCGCTTATACACAATCTAAGTAATGGAACGATTTGTAGATTGCGTAAAATAGTTACTACGCATGCATACAAGCTACTATCGCAAAATTACGGACGTATGGAGAAGACATCCGTAGTTGTAAATCCGGGCCTAAGGCTTGTCAGCAAAACCCATCAACTTTTGGAAGCTGCTGGAAATGTCAATACTTAGAAGTCAATGCCAATAGTCAATAGCCAATGCCAAGTCGCATGGTTTGCATTGTGATCAGATCACATAAATGTGTGTACGTGTCCAGACCACAAAATTGTTTGCTTTCTGAACTCTTCATGTGGAAATAAGGCAGTTTTTGTACGTTTTGATCTAGTCTGTAGTGATGGAGCCACAATCGATTATTTTATTGTTTTTGATGAATACAAAATAGTTCTGAGTATTCATAAAGATGGAGACAAAACTAAGCCTTGATAGGACTAGGAGCAAAGGTACATTTAACCTTGTTAGTTTGAGATGAGCAACAAATGGAAGTTTTGCACAGCCACAAAATATATTATGCATTGTCTGTAAAACATTTTTCCAGGCATGGGTCATTGTACATTCAGCTCCTAGTTTCCTGTTGATGTAAATTTCTATGCATGGTGCTGTCCGGCTTCTGCGACTGTGAGAATGCAGTGTTTTGCTGTGTGCCTTCTATTTTATGACCTACAAATAGTTCGAGACAGACCGATCAATCCTGTTCATATCACTCCTTCATTAACAGCAACATTTTGTATCTGTCACTGGAATTATGTATTTTTAGTCCTAATTTTATTCATAGACTGCATATTTTAAATATGCAAATCTAATGGTAAAGGGTTTTCCCACTTAATAGAAATAGAAACATAAAGATTGTGGTATTGAACATTTTCCTGTAATTTGTCTCCATCATAAGAAGTTTAGCATTTGCATATAGAACATAGGATGTGTGCAAATCTTTTGTACTTTGTTACTTCTTTTTGCTGGTAGATAAAATTAAGATACAGAAACAGCAAATTGGGACATCTATTACTTGCTACTTTCATCTTTTTCATAAGTAGCATTGCTTAGTATTTCAGCAAGGGAATTCCACATAGACCTGGCACTTGGGTCAACATGGAGGAGCAATCACAGCGGGCTATCCCATGGTCCATTTAACATCCTACCTACTGTGGGAGAAGTATCCAGCAGTATGACACTAATAGTCATCAGCATCACGCTCTTGGGAGCTGTCTCCCATCAGTTTTCAACAGGACAGGGGGTGCGCTGTCATTGCAGATATGTCCTTTAATGGCTAAGCAAAACCTTATAAAATATCAGAGTTCTTTGTGTCATATTGGGAAACATGTGCCAAATATACAAAACTGTGCTGAATTAAGACTTCACACTATCCTAACATCATCGTCAGTTTGGTTTTGTCTACATGGATGGAGATCTGACAGCCAGGGGAGACATTAGTGTTCTCGACACAAGCTTAGACAGTCCTAAAAGGCTGGATGGCATATTCTGTAAATTGATTAAAGGGGATGTCCACTTTCAAAATGAAACCGTCCCTCTGTCACAAGCGTCATCTTCTTTTGTCTAGACAGGTCGGAATGTTCTCCTATAAATAGCATGGATTTGCACACATGCACAGTGTGAATAAGCTTCCACAATCAGGCAGATGTTCAACTAAATTCAGAAGACTTGATCTGGCCCATTATTATTATCTGTGCTCCACATTTAAAATAATCATATTGGTCCTGATTCATAATTAGGGATGGACTTAGGCAAGTCATTTGTGTAAGTCCCCTTTACATGTAACATCGTTACATGCACGAATAACTTCCATGGGAGGGGCAGGCATTTAATTCAAACCGCGGGATTGAGGCAGGGTTAGTCATGCTAATTAAGTGCTGGGAGTGGAGAGAGGCGGTTCTGCACAGATCTGCGTCCGTGTGGACACAGATCTTGTGGTTAAGTTAAGGTAGGGTTCTGAACATTTAAGTGTCCAGAAATCTGTAAGAAGGAGTGGAGTGCCAGGGGCAATACAGATCTCTGTGCATACGTAAGTCGCACGGAGATCTGAATCAGTGCCTGTGTGTGCAAATAGTCTCTTGTTAGATATGATTTCATAGAATAATTGATCTTGTTTGTGCACAGTTTTTTAGCGTGACGTCTTCTAATGCAGGGGTTCTCTTCAGGGACCCTTAACTGTGCATGTTCTTCAGGTATCCTTGCTGGAGCCCAGGTGTGCTCGTTACTGACTGATATATGGGAAAGCATCCTCAGGTGGTACTCTAGAGATTATGAGGAGACCTGAACACAAGCACTGGTAATGGTCTCTGAGGAGAGGTTTAAGAACCCCTGTTCTAATGCACCATTTTAGCCTGTGCACAGGTGTGGGTCTCTGCTTAGAATGGTCCTTTTTCAAAAATGCTGTTTTATACCAGCCACTGGCTGTGAAATCAATTGCCTCTGCCTTGCTAAAGTACAGAGATGCAGTGGTAAATGGTGAGTATTAATGTAACCTCAACCCTTTTCCTAATGCTTATCCTGACCCTCCCCTTTCATTACCCTAACGCTCTCACCCCTGCAGCCTGACCCTAAGACTTCCTTCCCCACAGCCTGACCCTGAACCTTGCATACACTGTTACGATTATCGATTCCAGAAGGGTGTGACCCAATAAACTGAATGACTTCCTGCCAGGGAAATGTCCCATTATCGGCACTATGCACCTCTCTAATCCTAGCAGAAGAGGGAGGCACTTAAAGAACAGGGATTCATTCAGTAAGCTGATTGGCTCCCTTAAATTTTTGGGCACTAGTGTCTGATTTAAATCAAACATGCCAAAAGACCAATTGTACAGAACATTTCTGGTGCGTATATCTGAAGTTTTCAAAATTGATCTTGTCCACTAACTAAAGCGATTATTTGTCTGATCACCTGATAATTGGATGATCGGGCAAATAATTGCTCCAGTGTATGGCCATCTTAAGACTCCCTTACCCTCAGCCTAAGCCTAAGATTCCCTTACCCTCCCAGCAGCCTAACCCTAAGACTCCCCCACCCTTAGGCTAACCCTAATAGTCCCCATAGACTTCCCTGTAATATTCACCTCAGTGCAGTGGTTCTGCAGCGGCAGCGGTTTCCAAATTTATGCCAAAAAATAAATTCGGCATACTTACCCATTCATGAGAGAAGGTTTCTAATTAGTAATATTTTCGATAGAGACAGATGGAAATAAGCTTTCAGCTGACTGTATTTCCAAAAAGGGAACTTTTGTTCTGCAGACTGCGTCCCTCTATGCATATTACTTTACAGGTTTAGATAAGGGAAACGAAAGCATTCATCATTGCATATTCATTTTTGTTTTGAAACTCTGGTTCCGGGCCTGTTTTAGGGACTCTGTGAAATGTCACAGCAAAATTCTAGTTACAATGTGATGAAGTACAGAATATAGTTTAGAAACATTGGTATATTTCCTTTTTGTGATCCCATGGAATAGTTGGGAATATAACTGTCTTCATGTTGTCCTATACATACTGGATAGTCAGTGCTACCCAGAAAAGCCGTTACAGTAGTTAATATGGTTTTATATTGCATGTGGACAACTAGAATTAAACAAATCTAATTGTGTTGCACTACAGAACTGCTCATATTTTTGCATGTAGCTGGCAGACATACAAATACTGGACAGTGTTATTTTTACATAGCAGTTTAGACAACACCCAGGTCAGGAAAACACCCTTTCCTAAAACTGCTTATACACTATACAATGTTTTCTCCTTCATAGGTGAAAGTCATAGCCGTGAGCTGGCTTCACACTACACAATTATCGGGGCGATCAGAGCATTTTTTACAGACTGCCCAGTGTTCACCCTGTTAGGATCAGCACATCAGAACGCGCATCTGAACAGTTTAGTATTATTTTGACTATATTATAATAAACAGTCATTGCCATACACTGTACAATACTCAATCCAAGTAGTACTCCAATAGTAATCCAATAGTAATCCAAGTAGCGGATTATTGGCTAAATGCCTCAATATTCAATAAGTTAATAAAGATAAACTTTATGTGCATTTTTACTTTGTCCCCTCACCCAGTTATTAAGTCATTGGGCCTGATCCAGACCCCCGCACGTTTTCCAAATGTGCAGGTGTCTGTCCGTCCAAGAGAGAAATGAGAGTGCACACCCCCTGTCACTCCCCTCTCTCGTGTGTCCTTAATGCAATTGTGCGGATCAGCGGTCCATACGACCGCTTATCCACACATGTGTGGAGCCCCCTCCCACACTGTACATTTTGCATGCTTTGTGAGCAAATGGGTCGTACGGAACAATAGTTAGGGTTACTAGCGTAACATCTGGAGGGCGCATGTGCCCTCCAGTCAAAACAGGCCACTTATGCACCTTGCGTGCGTAAGTGACCTGTCGGGCACAGGTCTGGATCTGGCCCATTGTCTGTAAATCAGACACAGGACAATATTGTTCCAGATATTAAAACACACATACTTGACCCAGCATGATAGATGACATCATGATGATGCATGATGACATCAGACATGATTATAATCTAAGGACCGGATCTAGACTTCCTACAAGGGGGTGTTTTCCGATCACTAGGATCCAGGAAGAATCTATTTTCTCTTGATCCAGAATTCCGTTATAATTAAGTATCGGATGGCGGGATGGAACATTTCACTGAGTGGAAGCGCTTCTGCTCTGTGGGAGGGGGGAGGCATGCAGATAGTACAGCAAGGGCATATGTATTATGCATATTCCAGCACTGTCCCCATTTTATGTGGAAAATCATAACGTTGGAGTCACCTGGCGGAATTTTTACAAGCTCTCGCTCGTATGGATTTCTGTATGCAGCAGGTATCTGGCATCAAACCTCTTCTACTACTGCATTCAGAGGGCCAACTGCAATGGTAGCGGAGGGTCTGGATCCTAAATAGTTCTCTATAAAAAAATACTTGATAAGAACTATTATGAACATTCTTGGTGATAATAATGGTCACATCAAAGTCAGCCCTCAGTATCGCAGGATCTAACTGAGTCTGTGACTAGTGACTAGTGGGGTGTGATTCGCCGCTTCGACTATCGGTCTTCCAACAGATCACTTTGCGTCAATGAAGGGCTAACTGCTGTCAGTTTTCAGTAGTAGAAGTCATGACTTGTCACACAGCGCGGCAAACGCCGCGTTTCTTACCTGGTCAGAGGACTTCGGACCGTCGGGAAGTTCCAGCGGCGGGACCCTCGGCTCTCTCCGGCGTCCTCGTGGATCACTGGGCGCCGCCATCTTGAAAAGTATCACATGACTCCCCGCGGCCAATCCTGAAGCAGGCCGGGGAAGCATGTGACTAAGGAACCAATCAGCTGCAGGGGCGGGCTATTTAAACCCCTGCCAGCTGTAGGTTCGTTGCCAGAACTTCGTTGTCTTCCACGTTGGAGCCTGGTTCCTGTTACCCTGCCTAATCTGCTGGATATCTCCTTCCTGCTTGCCTCGCAGTGTACCAGCCTGAATCTACAGTCTGTCTGACTTACCTGCATC
>WWET01000137.1:1007835-1031805 GCA_011038615.1 Limnodynastes dumerilii | reverse complement strand
TTATGATATATATATATATATATATATATATATACACACAGCATTTGATTTATTACGATTTAGTTCTTTAATATTTGGTTCTACATGACATTGATAAATTGATAATCAGTATTAGAACAATAAATCTAAAACAAAATGTTCCTTATTTATTAGCGAGTAACAACCTCCTCTCAACTTCACTTGTATATCTAGTGGTTGGGTGATTAGATTTTGCTTGCTTTACCTAATGAAGGTGTAAATTTATGCTTGTCTTCTCACATCCTGTTTTTTGGAATTGTTAAGAGAGGCAAACAAATTTTAAATATCCTACTAAGTGATCACTTAAGTAATCCTTGCAAAACAATCAATTAGAAATGACTAGTAAAGTTGTCACACTGTTCAGTGGTTGTCTTTATAAAAATCACCTTCTCTTTGTACACACACACACGTATAATAAAACATAAGTTAGACTTTTTGCCATTGCACTGTCAGATGGGAAAGGGGTAAAATATAACATGTGCACGATGTTACTGTTTTGCTGCACCCTAGATCAGCTCTAAGGACCTGATCCATACGTATGGAAATAAGCTCCCATGTCACTCCCCTCATGTGTGGACTTAAGACTCACGTGCTCATAACCCTACCTTAAGTTCTCTACGTGGATTTCCGTTCGTCTGAACACAGATGTGTGCCGACATGCCTACTGCCCACCACCCCTTGAGGACTTTAGACATGCGGATGTAAAGGCACACCCACCGTATGGATCTCCCTGTGCATGGAATTGTGTTCCCCATGTAAGGAGATCCACATTTGGGGTGTGCACTTTTAATGTTTAGGGAGATATACACATGAGGCTTGTGCAAGTCCTCTAACAATATTAATTCTGGATCAGGTCCTAGGTGTCTACAGAATTTAAAGATGTTGGCTAATGTTCATTACAGTAGTTGTGAAAAAAAACCAAACCTTAGTAACTGCCTACGATAGATGAATGATACCTACCATTCACCAGGCCAGTAAAGGAACAGTCTACACCTGTGTGAGTCTGAACAGCAGCTTGTGTATGCACACTGGAATCCATGACTCCAATTCCAGATCACAAGAAGTTATTAAACACACGAGAATCATAAAAAAAGAGGATTAAAGGGGAGCCGGATCCAGACCACCCAAGCTTTCCATACATGCAAGGGTCTGTCAGTCCGCACGAGAGAGGCGGTACAATTTAATTGCTCCCCCTGCCCACCTTGGCGGTTGGAGGGGAAGCACAGCCCCTTTCTATGGGATAACTACTGTATGGATCTAAGTTCCGTATGATTACATGTAACATCTGAAGGGCGCATGCACACTCCCCTTAAAACACCCCACTTATGCACTTTGAATGCAAAGGTGTGGTGGCAGGCGCAGGTCTGAATCCGGCCCTGAGTTTGGGGTTTCAATAAAAATGTGAAAAGCTCTGAAAACTTAAAAAAAATGATGATTCTGCTTTTTTTTGTCATTTAAAATATATAGTGACATAACAAAGTGAAATCTTTAGTTGCTGTTAATTTTGGCATATTGGTTATGTGTTTTCTAAAATCCATGATAAATTACTGGTTTTCTTGCTAATATTATAATTGATTAAAAAAAAGGGGGATGCGCTATGGCTATCACCCACCAAGGTATATTTTGTTCATAAAATATTCTTTTATGAATAAAATATACCTTGGTGGGTGATATTAATAGCGCATCCCCTTTTTTTCTTCAGTTTTGTCTATAGAGAATTGGTCATTTCCAAGGTTCTGCTGGTAACACTCAGGTTACTTATATTTGATTGCAGGAGCACAATTTCCTTGATGCTGGAATTGTATCTATGTAATTGGTAACACAGTCATTGTGAACCCTTAGTTAAAGAAAAATTTAGAGAAGTAATCTAATGATGTCTTCATGAACTTAATGCTCTGGATGTGGATTGCAGAGCTTTCTATAGGGCTGTCTGGCTTGTGCTTCAATCCACTATGACTAAGCCGGTAAGAGAACAATACTGGTGAGGATGCCTGAGGAGCTCAAGGTTAGCAGGAGCTTTCTGATGAGGATCTTTCAGACATGTCCCAGAAAGGATGTGTATTACTGCTTTGTCTAAGGGCTTTTTAGAGTGTATCTGCTGTAGACATTTATACATGAGTTACCCTGGCCTTGAGATATATTAAAGCAGAACCACATTGCTGAATGACTCCTATAACCTATAGATAACAAAGCACCCTTATTTCTATTCAACACTGTCTGAAAAAGGCAATAATCTCTTTAAAACATATTTCAGCTTAAATCTATTTACCCTCCAGGAAACCTTATTTGAGACACACAGTTTCTAAGAGATAGTGACAGGCTTCTTGACTACATATATATTTTTTCATTACATGCAATAACAATGTATAAACTATTAACACATAATGGTAATATTACCACCCTTACTGCTACCAGTTATCAGACACCCCATAAAGGCTCATTAACAGTTCAGTCCAGCTACTGGCTGCAATCTAGGCTGTTACTAAGCTTGAAACAAGGATATAAATATAATGGGTAATAGTGATTTGTACTATAGGTTGGTATAGTAATTAGCTACAGGGATGTGGTGTATTTTACACCACATCATAAGCAGCCTGAAGAGGTCATCTGACTCACCACAAAGTATGGGACACTGTAGTAGTAGTAATAATAATAATAATAATAATAAATAACTAATTTGGTTACACAAATATTCTTTCAAGATAAGAATAATTAATAACTAGATATCAATTAGTTATCCATATCTCCAGAAGGACATACATACAATAGAATCTGTACAAAGAAGGGCAACTAAAATAGTGCATGACGTGACACAAAACATATAAAGAAAGATTAATGAGACTAAACATGTATAACTAAGGGACAGGGGGGGATATGAAAGCAGCATTCAAATATATATTTATCAAAGGAAGGGATGTAGTATAACACAAGGGAATTTATATAAAATTAAGAGTGATAGGTTTACAGGAAGAATGTGTGAAAATACCTCACTGAAAGGGTAGTAGATACATGTGACAGTCTCCCATCTAAGGTGGTAGAGGCTACCACAGTAGAAAGATTTAAACATACTTTGGATAAATATAAATATATAATAAATCTTAAGCTAAAAATAGTGTCTAGGTTTATTATGGTATTTAAAATACCTGGGCAGACTGAATGGGTTACATGTCTCTTATCTGTCATCACTTTCTATGTTTCAGTGAGTATGACTGAGTATGAAAATACAGTTAACAGCAAATATTGTAGTTCACTATCCTACAGTTTAGGCAGTGGACACAAGAAATTATTATTTGAAGTAGGATAAAGTTACATGTTCAGTTATATTTTGCTTATTATCATTAGTATTTCATTCCAAATTCACAACATTGGTATCTATTATTAATGAATAAAACAACAAAACCACTTGTATCATGTCCTAAAAACAATGTATCAAACAACCCAGTATCAGATAATACTTGACTGCTACAAATATGCAATATATAAAGTATGTATTGTAAAAATAACAATACAAACATGCAAGCAAAAAAAAAACCAAAAAAACCCTAAAACATGTGGCACTAATAAGCAAAATGCAGTCATCACTATAAATACACATAGGAATGTGCTGTTTCCGATGTTTTTATGAAAACTGATAATTGTATTAGGAATATTAGACTGCTGTCATAAAAGGAAATATATATTTAACTTACTTTTAGCAGTAAGGCTCCTGATAATATCCGCCTGAGGACTGGACGGGAACCCAAGCACCGGTGCTGTTTCCAATTCTAACCCATGTCTAGATTCATGGCGACGAAAATTTTGGTAGAGGTTGAGCATGAAGTTGGGCAGATTAAGTGAGGTCAGGGTCTTGTCCTTCGCTCTGTCAGTTCTGTTACCATATTCTTGTAAAGTGCTTGACTTGGGTCCAGTATAACTTTTGATCACGTAGCTGGTTTCTCCAGGTGGTAAGAGGAGCAGAAGCAGAAGACAAGGTAAAGGGACAAACATTGTTGTCCTGTGAGAGTGTAGCTCTTTCTGACAGTAGAAAAGGTGGCCAGCTCAGCTCTTTATTGGCCTTGACTTGAATGACTTATGCATATTCAAAGATCTATTAACTGGCCCTTCTGTCTAAGCCTATTGAAAGCTAAGTAAAAGTTACACCTACGTCTGGGCTATTATTTGTGTTCATGTGGATTAGAAGAGATAATGAAATGTGTTTTTCATTTACTTGTGTAGAACATGTTTTTTATCCTACTAACCAAATGCTGTAAAAAAAATACTACACGATTTTCCTCAAATAATGGTATAAAGGCGTAACATGCGCCCTGCAGTCCATGGAGCCCACTTACGCACTTTGCGTATGTAAGTGGGCTCACGATATTATCTGGGGATCCTGCTCTATGGGCCAGATCCTAAACTACGCACGCGAGCGATTTTATGCTAGCCGCTGACGTAAAATCGCCCATTATTATTTACTGCGCATGCGCACGGCAGATGTTACGCCACATAACATTGAACGTACGTACCAGTCACATATCAACAGCGTAACTATGAACGAAGGCGTGACAGCCATATGACACCCGTTATTATGCTTCGGAGGCGGGGTGAGGCATTTAAATCGTACAGCATGGGCATGATTAGGCTCTTACGTATGTGTAGCCTTTACGTACGTCAGCAGTTACCCTTTGAAAAGTTAAGGTAGGGTTTGGCAAGCGTAAAACGGCAAAAGTACGTACAAGCGAGGGGAGTGCCTAGGGGAGTGCCTAGAAAATACGCTACGTGATGAAACGTAACATGTACTTAGGTCTGGATCCGGCCCTATGTTAGCAAAAGGCCAAATGAGCTAATCTGACGTGCACTTATGTGGTCAACTTTGGAAGGGTTAGTAAAGATAAAATAGGTGACAAGACTAAAACAAAATATAATATATGCACAAAGGAGAGAGGTATAACACAGAAACACTAAACTGTTGTGTTCTGCGCTATTTTGTGGTCACATTGTGTAATTTTTACAGCAATACATCCATTTAACACTTCTCATAGCTTGATATATCCCATTATTACATTTAATGCAGTTGTGTGTCTTCCTGCATAATTAATCATTTGCTGTTTTAGCCTTAATTACAGAACATGTATTGCTACTGGTTGTAAGCATGTAAATTAATGTTTTTTGTCAATAAGGGGGCAGTACTACCTGAGGTTTGAGTAGACGCTTTGCCACTCAAGGTAATTACCCCCCGCAGTGTAAGTGTTTATTGTAATTAATATGTAAGGCTCCAGACAAAGTGCTATAAGTAAATCAAGACTTACTGTTCACCAAACAACACCAGCCTACTCCAGGCTTCAAGGAAACTAAAGTAAAACACAAGATGGTTTTTAAATAAATAAATATAAATTTATATCTATTCATTCATTCATTCAAATAACATTTACAATAGTATATGTAAAATGCATAAGAGCTTATAAGAAATTAAGACAGTGGGCCTGATCCAGAACTACGCTTCCCCGCGATTTTACGCGTAGCGGAGACGTAAGTGCGCATGCGCACCATAGAAAATACGCACATTCACGTAGCGTAATTGTTTGTTTACTAAAATAGGAACTGCAGGTTTAACACCTTCAACAGATGTAATGACAAAACAGAGAGGTTCGGTGGCATTGTAACAGTAATACCATGGTTGCCGACTTTTGGCAGCTTCTCTCCGGGAGATCCCGGAGAGAAGCTAGCGACGCATGCAGGGGGTGGGGCTTAATGAAGCGGGATATGCAAATCGCGTTATTAGGCTCCGCTCCTTGGCTCATACTGACCCATTTTTACCACGGGCCTCAAGTCACTTGCGGGAGATTTGCTGGCTCTCCTGGGATACCGGGAGTACTGCCCGAATTTCGGGAGTCTCCCGGACATTCCGGGAGAGTCGGCAACCCTGAGTAATACAGCATGACAATATTCAGCATACATAACAGATTATATAATCAGAATATGGTGGTACAAATTTCTTGCTCTGAGGGAAAAACACACTGGTAACAGTTTCCCAGTAAATGTACACTCTCTCTCACACTCACACTCTGAGCTCTGGATCTCAATGCAACACTTTATATACAGAGCTAAAGGGAACTTATAGCACATGCTCAGTTACTCAGCCTAGTCTTGATGCCATAGCCACTCCCACTAAAGGAGGAGAGAGAGAGAGGAGCAGTGCCAGGGGCTACTTTAAGTTCTCAAGCCTATGGACATTTCCAGAAGTCTGTATGGGTATGCAGAGAGTACAAATGCCTAAAATGCACATTCACCAAGAGGGAAGGCCCGCTTACAAACCCAAACGTGCCTCGCTGTCCTCTAAGTTTAGATGGGTTGGATTATTTTCCAGTCTATTAACATGGATTGTCGCTATGCAGTATTCCAAATGAAATGCACTGGCGTTGCAAAAGAGAACCATTTCAGTTTTTAGCAGTGGTGTCCATTGATTCAGGGGGTATGGGTGCTATGGGTCCTGGATGAAATGGGGCCTGTTGCATCTCCTCCCTCCAACCAAGCTGTCAGAGAATTGCAGCTTAAGACAGTGCTCAGTACTCAATTTATGAGTGCTGAGCGCTGTTTATAAATATATTGCTAGCAGCTGAGAGTTAATAAAGAATGCTCATTCATACAAGGAGTGCTGAATGTTGGTTTAAACTGCAAGCCGCTGACAGCTTTTATCACACACCAGATGAGGCCCTGCCTCCAGTCCCATCTGGCCATGTCCTTGGCCCTGTTCAGGCACGCTCCAGTCCTGCACATCCAGACAGGCCCAGCCTCTTTGATATGAAACCCAAGCCTGTCAGCTTGCACCCCTGCTTTTTAGTAACGAAGCAACCACAGTTCCTAAGTTTTAGATGTAATTATTTAATTAGAATTAGACAAACCCTATTTTCTCCAGAAGTTGTGGAAGTATAAACTGACAGAATATAACACATTTAAAACTATCACATTACACAGAAACATAGAAAGTGACGGCAGATAAGAGCCACATGGCCCATCCAATCTGCCCAGTTGTTTATTTAAAACTATACTGACCCTAGACCCTATTTATTCTCACTTTAGTTTGTGATTTAGGATATCATTATATATCTCAAGCATGTTTATACTGTTCTACTGTGTTAGCTTCAACCACCTCAGATGGGAGAATATTCCATTTATCTATCACCCTTGCAGTGAAGTAATTTTTCCGCACATTTCCTTTGAATCTACCACCCTCCACTTCTGTGTTAACTTGATCAAATGATTTATTTATGGATGGTATAATCCTACTAGTAGAGCAATAACGATACAGCCCTGCAGAACACACTCAGTACAATGACACTTATACAAAATACTTTTGTGTACTAACCTGAGGACTTAAGTTTGATTGTAGGCACGGAGGTCCATTGGGACAGAATGGGCAGCCGTGCATTCGATTATATAGGACCGGATTCTCAGTCCTGAATTTTTCATGTTACAAGTGTACTTTTACATTTTGAGCTACTACGCATGTGTAATAACTCTTTTATGCTATCTACGTAACATTTTATGTGGATAGCGTAAAAGAGTTACTACGCATGCGTCGTAGCTCAAAACGTAAAAGTACGCTCGTAATATGAAAAATTTGGGACTGAGAATCTGGTCCATAGTCTATATGTATGAGAGGACTACACTACCCTTGCACGAAAGGACCTGCCGAACAATGGACCCTGCTTTAAATCTTACACACCCGACCAACATGAAATGAAGCGGGTACGAAATGCTACATTATACGCAAAGGACTTGCCAAGCCCTTACTGTACAATTAGCATGAGTTCCCTCGTCAACCATCCACTGTGCATACAACAGGTATGCACAAAGACTGGTCACGCACCTCCATCAGAGGCCATTACTGCACAGAATGCTTCTTTCTTTGTGTAACTTGCCTCCTGTACAGAGGCCCAGACTGTGTACTTGTGCATGTGACATGCGTATGTACTGGACGTTCTTAGACGTGGATCCGGCTCTTGGAGTCTAAAGACTGTAGGTGTAAATTTTGTCTCCTTCTACTGAGAAGTGATGGATGGAGCTGGGCGTGTCTTGAGAAATGCGAGTTAGCCGCAGAAATGGGACCTGCGAATATGAGTTAAGGAACGGGGCAATTCTCGTTACTTTCATGTGGAATATGTAATTGTAGAGGATATACTAATACAAATCACGCATAGAATTAGTGATTAAGTAGATTAAAAATCATTATCTCTGCTATTACAGCACAGGGTACAGACACTTATGTTATGTGGTAACACAAGAGGAACAATGCAAAGTGTGGGGAAAAATAATGTGATGTCCTAAAACTAATCTAACTAACCTATAATAGCAGCCACCCCATATACACACAAGCCTCATTGTCCTTGTGGATGTGAAAATAAAGCTAAAAAAATTTTTTTACAAAAAAAGATTTAAAAGACAAGTTCTATGTTAACTACAGAGTTAAACACAAAAAGTGATTGAACAATGAAAATGAAAGATACATCATGAATTTAAAATAAATAAACAGTGGGCTGGATCCAGACCTAGTTAAGTGCATGGACTTAGTTACACCTGGGCTAAACCATGTTGATTGCAGGGGAGTCATATTTCACTTGTTGCAAACAGTATTAGAGTTGAGAGGAACAATGAAAATGAAAGATACATCATGAATTTAAAATAAATAAACAGTGTCTCCAAATAAATTAATTACGTTCTCAACTATCTGATATGAATTTGTTGGTTTCAACACTTCCAAAAACAGAAAAGAAGTTATAGCATGCTGGAGCCCAATTGTTACCTTATTTTTCTATTGAGAACTTTTTTTGTTGTATCTTTTTATTCATCACTACACTTTGCACATTGAATTTTGTGCTGAATTGCTCAACACTTATCATATTGTAATAAGTGTTCCTTAGGTACGTTATGTGGAAGATTAGTCCCAAGCATGTTCTTCCTTCTCTTCTTTTTATTTTTAGAAGCGTTTATGATTAACAAACCTGCAGCTTAAATACCAGTCACTTACTGCCATATACCTCAACCTCCTTCGTCTACCCTAATTAGAACCACATTTCCCTGGCTGGTCTATTGTGTGCTACATAGCCCTTATTAATCAAACTCACTGGTACTTGGACCACTGTCTGGTGGTACTTAGGGCAACTGGACAAGCAGTCAGGAGAAATAAAAATATATACATGTGCCTACATGGGGCCAGATTCACACTAAGCTCCGGCTTCCAGAATTTCTTGAAATGACCTACTACACGTGCATAGTAGGTCAGTTACGCAATTTAAGTACCAGTTAGTTACGTAGATAGACTCCTACAGGCTTTAAAGACCGCACGGAGTAGTTTAGTCAGAAGGAGGCGTGCTAATGCTGCCTCGGGGTGGACTTATATAGAAGTGGGAGTAGGGAGGGATATAGATAAGCAGGGGAGTGTTTCTCTGTGCGTATTTTCCTTCTTAAGAATTAAAATATACACAGGGGGTAGATCCAGAACTACGTTTGCCGTAGTTTACTCGCGTAGCGTATTTACGTGTGCGTACCTTCTATACACTCCCCTAGGCACAGGCCTTGAATGTACAAGGGGTGTGCCTAGGGGAGTGTTTTTTTGTCAAGATACACTTTTCAAACCCTACCTTAACTTTTGCCAACGTAACCGCAGTGATCCGCACACGTACGTATGGCCAACCCGTATTTACGCAGCTAAGCACGCCCATACTGTACACTTTAAATACAAACCCCCGCCTACTTAACGTATTTCAGACGTATTTTCGACTCACGTAAAATTGGCCTGTCCACACGTAAGTATTTACGTGACACATACGTGAATGGCCCATACGTTCATAATTACGCTACGTTACTGAGCATATTTCCTATGGTGCGCATGCGCAGTACTTACCAAAAGGCGATTTTACGTCTCCGCCACGCGTAAATTCGCTCACAAGCGTTGTTCTGGATCTGGCCCAGGGTTCTTAAGGAAGCCCTCTTAAGTGCCATAATGTTCTGAAAAACGACGGGCATGCTAGGGCCAGGATGGGTGAGTTAGATGCGGTTCTGTCCGGACCTAACTCAGTCTTAAGTGTGAATACAGTCCATGATCTGCAAAGTGGTACTTGACCTGATTCCATAATGGATACCTGGTACTCCCTGAAAAAGGGTTGATAACTACTGTTATAGATTATAAATTTGGAAGCAGGACCCTCTTACCCACCCAGTCTGTCTATTCCCACTAGTCTTGGTTTATAATGATTGTTTAAGAATGTAATGTGCTATGTAATATGTTAACACTTTATAAAAACCTGTAAAAAAAATAGATATATCAATAAATGAAGAAGCAAAGCTGACTTGGGCTACTTCCATTCTAGTCACATCTGTGGGTTTTCTGTATCTTGAAAACCAAATTAGAATGTTTTTAGTGCTGTTGTCAGTTACAATCAGTAGGTAAAGAGCCTGATCAGCCAATAGGAATAAAAAATCAGATCATCCCTGCATTATCCCTCAGCATCTCTGCCACTGATCCTCAGTACAAAGCAATGCACATGTTCGTCTGTCCTAAACAAAAGCTTTCCCAACTACCTTGGACATGCCCTGATTGTGCCCAAATAGCCCAATATTGTGCAGTATTCCATGGCTAATTTATGCGATGATATCATTATGTCAACAGTTTTTTATTTCCTTTCTTTTACTAAATATAAAAAGTCTCTACAAGCAACGTTCTATTCCCTGGAAGTGCATGGGTGACATTATCTTTTCTGTGGAATTCACAGTCACCTGGTTGGCCTACTGATATTACAAATCCTATCTAGTGATCCATTTTAGTTGCACATTCCTCCCTCTCCCAATGAGTAATTTTGGACCAGATCCAGACTTTAAAAAAAGATCCAGATTCGTACTGAAAAAACAGCTCATACACAATCACTGGGAACGGCCATTTTTGTGACGGCACACACGCTGCAATTTCAGTATGGATCTGGATCTGCAAGATTTAGACAGGCAACATCGCTTGGAGATTGTAGTATTTTAAGAGCCAGCATGCCCATGTCTGCTAGAGCATGCTGACATGTAGAGAACCACAAGCGCCAGCATGCCCTGACATCATTGTGGGCTGTAGTGTGACCCACATACATACATACATAATACCAGTGCGGCCACGTTATTATTATTGAGTAAGTAATGCATTAAATAAATAAATATACGCCTGTATACTTACTAATTCAGGCTTGGTCCTGGAGTAAAAGCTTGGAAGACCGCAGCAACAAAAGATCAAATTGGTAAGTATAAAGGGTTTTGTTTTGCTTTTTATTTATTTTTGTAATGCATTATTTATATATTAATAACAATGGGGTCACACTTGTATTATATGGGGGACACTACAGTCTGCAGTGGGTCCTGGTAGGCATAGGTATACTGGCGTCTGGAGTACTACAAGCACCAGCATCCCCAAGCTTTTAATGGCAGCCTGTAGTGCAGGGGTAATGTAAGTTTTATTATGTTTTTTTGAAACTTTGTATCCACAAAAACTAAATATTACAATTGTCCACAAATACTCAAACACAACATCGATGTGGGCAATTTTAAACTTCCAATTAAATTGGGTGATGTTGCCCTGACCTATTGTTCACATCTCACCCAATAGGCCCGCAACATCGTGGTAAATGTACCGGGCCATAGGTGTCAGCACACACTAAACATTTCACCCGGCATCTTAACATCACAGATCACAAAAAATAGCCAGGTTCAAAAATGTTATTAAATTATGTGTTGCAGTCTTACTTGAATCAGCATTGCTGGACCATACACATTGGTAAGATGTCGTTATCAGCACAATAATCATCAGAAAAAGTGTCTTATCAGCCTTAGAATGTGCTTAAACTTGGCATCCTGGATGATTCTCTTCAAGGAAATAGATTACACTGTGTGTCTCATGCTTCCTAAATGTATATATTGAGAAGATGAAAACAGCACTCAACACTCTTTTGTTTAAATTTTTTTATTCTTTTGGCTCCAGACATATTCCAGCAGTGCATCTGTTTCTAACACATGTATATTCATATATAACATATGGGGTGTGTGTAATTCTCATTATGAATGAAGGAAAGCAGAAAGGAAATATTCTGAAAATGCAGACACACAATCATACAGTAAACCAAAATTAAACACTGGTACCTTGGGAACTGCGCACCCACTTGCAAATTTAATCCTTCCCCAAAATTTTTGTTGAACATACATAAGAAAATTCTGAAATGAATAGCCTTGAACAGGACCTTATTGTCCTTTATGGCTTTTCTCCATAAATATGTCAAAAGAAAACTACAGAATGGTAGTAATATACAGCTATATTTGGATAAATAAAATCCTCCTCAGTTAATCTAAATAAGTCCCCCACCCACTTCTTCCTAAAAACACCCGAGGCGGCATAACGGCGCATCTATGAACTTAAATCCCTGCATGCGGTCTTAAAAGACTGCACCTACGCTATCTATGTACTGATCTGGTACGTAGAGAGCGTAAATGACCTACTATGCATACGCAGTAGGTCATTTCGGAAACTCTGAGGCTACCTTTAGATTTCTGCTAAAGCACAGGAAGTCTGTCTGTACCAAGAGAGGACATCTGTCATTATTCATTATTCCTCTTAACTATGGATGTGTACATATGTATATACTGTATGTAGCTAGACTTACATACTTAAGAATGATGGAATGACACTTCTCATAGAGGGATGGGTATTTTTCTTTATATATGTATATATGTAATATTTTACATAACTTGGTAAAAATAAATTTATTTTAATATTTTTTTTATTAATAATAATGAAGATGTGAGAATTTTTTTCTCTTTCTATATATTTCTATTAGATTTTTTTCATTACTATGGCCTATTTAGTTGAAATTCCCACATAACCAAACAAAGTTAATTTTAGGTGCTGTTCGATGCTCCCTTGTGCAGGAAGTCCTCTACCTGTTCCCATAAGGCTGCTTTATTTCACCCTGCAGTGCAGTTATGTGTATGGAGGGAGAGATCTTTGCTCAGGAAGCGTTCTCTGACTGTTTTCACACAATGACCCTCAGCTTTCCTTCAAGATGAACTTGTAGTTAATTGGTTGACATAAAGAGGAAGCAACGTTAAAGGGTTAAACACAGAGCTGTAAAGTGAATATTTTCTAGACGCAGTTGCTGCCATCTATAATATTTATATATCCACACACCATTTCCACAGCCCTGACACCCAAACATATTCAGTGTAACATTTCTTTTTACAGTAAATATAATTACACAATGTTTTAAAAAACTGCAATAACTGGCGACTGCTAAGATTGTTATCTTTGTGAATATTAACACAGTATCAGTCTTAGGCCTGTCATGAAAAGGATGATAATTAAATAAACATCCTTTCTTTTTTGGTTCTCGACTTATTTTGCTCCAACCAGGTAGGGCAAATATTGTAAAATAATTCCAAATGTACAGGAAAAGTAAAAAAAAAACAACAAAAAAAAACAGTAAACACAGTAAAGTAGTTGCATTTGTTGATAAGCAGCATGGAAAATGAGAATGAAAACACACTGCAGCATGGAAGAGGAGTATGAAAACACACTGCAGCATGGAAGAGGAGTATGAAAACACACTGCAGCATGGAAAACGAGAATGCCAACTTACTCCTGTCTGGAAGAATGAAGCCCAATCACTGCAGCCTGGAAGAAGGTTGTGCCCACTACCTTTAGTCTGGAGGAGCAGTGCCCACTCATTGCAGCCTAGAAGTGTAGCATGCCAAATCACTGCAGCTTGGAAAAGAGATGTACCCAGGGTCTGGCTGGCAAATTTTAGCCTGCGGAAGGACGGGTCATAACTAACAGTCCGTCCTTGAAGGGTGATTTTAGGTAAACAACTGTAGCCCTGTGGGGTTAACAATATTTAATTTGTTATTCAGGACCGGATTCACAACCCCAAAATGTTTTAAGCATGTACGCAATCTACGCATGTACGCAATCTATGTAACGAAACGCTATGTAGATAGTGTAATATAGTTACTACGCATGTACGCAATCTATGTAACGAAACGCTATGTAGATAGCGTAATATAGTTACTACGCACGTACGCAATCTATGTAACGAAACGCTATGTAGATAGCGTAAAATAGTTACTATGCTAAATTCAAATGTCACATAAAAATATATACATTCAGAGTTTCATATCTTTGAAATCACTATGCTCTCCTCTATCACACTGCTCTCTTACATCACACAGCCTCCTCTTTCTGCACACTAGCCTGGGAATAAAGCACCCATGGACGAGGGGTGTATCCACTATATAGAGCCTGGAAGTGAAGTATACCCAATCACTAAAGCCTTTAAGAGAAACATGCCCACTGCAACCTCTAAACAGAGCATACCCATTGCAGCATGAAAGAGGTTCACACCTACTGCAGCATGGAAGAGGGGGGTACACCTTGTCATCTAAATAAAAGGTTTGACGTGCTTCAACTCAAAGTTGATATAAATAATTTCTCATTAGACTTTTAACAGTACAGAACACTTTTACACATTTGACCACGATTGAAGTCACACAATGTTGTCCCTCTGCATTAGGGAAAAAATCTGGGCAACAAAAAACTTGTCTGGAATAATAAAATTTACCATAAGTGTCTGTGTCTGTGTGGCCATTATTAAGACAATCAATATGCGAAAGTTACTACCCCAAGTGTTCCAATTTTGATCATTATCAAACTCTCAGAGCTCAGGGGTGGATGGGAAGAGCCTGTGGGAGAGGGGAACATGTTGTGCTCAAACATGGTAACAAGCCATGGCTGGATGGCGCTGGGGCTAGTTGGAACTTATATAATTAAAGGTATGCAATATAATGTTTGACCCACAACACTGATAATAATGATCATCTAAATGTGTCCCCATTGTTATCATTTACTTGACAAATTAGCTTATATCAGTAGTATTGTAAGACATAAAGATGTTTGCTTCTTTACCATTAATAAAGCACACACAAAAAGGGGTAGAGGTTGTATGTGAAATTCATCCAGCAGCGGTTCTAGTACTGGTGGTACTCATATTGGACTAAGTTCAGTGCTAATGTGCACGCTCAGTAAATATTTTACGCTATCTATGTAGAGTTTTGCTACGTAGATTACGTACATGCTGTCTTTAAAGACCGCATGTACGCAATGCTACGTAGATAGCGTAAAATATTTACTACACGTCCATTATGGTCAGGTGGTGCACCAAGCCTATCCACACACTGTGACTTTCTTTCTGAATATTGAACGTGTTTTGGCAAAAAGCACATTTATGAAAGTACCAGACAGGTATGATAACATATGATATATATAGGAGGGTGGGATATTAAATATAAAGCTGGTAAAGAAGCAGGGTTATATATATATATATTGTATGTAGCACACATTTTACACTTCAGCTGGTGCTATATGAGCTATGGCCTCTGCTTAGTCTGTGTTTAGCAAGAACTTACATTTAACAGGAAATAAAGTTACAACCACAGACTTCAGAGGAGGCGAGGCCCGACAAGAGATATCTTGGGGCCCGGTTCACTCATGTTTTTGGAGCCGTCACAAGTGTCCCCCCTTGTCACTGGGCCTGGAGGAGGCATCTCAGTAAGTCACTGCTTGTGGTGATCAAAGTGTTGTGCCTTGTCCTTATATATGCATGTTTCAACCATGTAATTATACTGTGACACATGGGTTTGGCATTGCACTGTAGTCAGCAGAATATGGACATTATTGCATTGTGGCAGCAGAAAATGGAATTTGCGTGAAATTGTGGTCACAGTGTTCATGGATACAGCATTGTTATGGTCTATTGTATGTCACATTTATTTTAGGTGTATATTTGCATTTCCTCTGAAGTGACGCTGTTTATTTGGTTAACATACAATTAACAATTGTTTGTTCATTTTTTTTTGTATTAGGTGTTAATAAAGCACCAGTATATTGCTAACAATAAAAGCTAAATCAGGATAAAATAAGCCCCATCCATGATCTTCCTAAATTCCACATGTTCCATCCCAAGAGTACTTCCAGGATAATCTCCTTTCTATGGGCTGGATCCAGACTTAAGTAAGTGCTTGAAATTAGTTACTCCTGGCCTAAACCATGTTGATTGCTGGGGAGTCATATTTCATCTGTTGCAAACAGTATTAGAGTTGTCCTAAGGTTTTGTATATGTATGGAAGAAGCAATAGATTTATCTGTATATAACATTGAGCAAGAATATTGGTGAGCAATATGTATTGAGAGGAGTTTGTGATGGTGTTAAGCCACATACACCATGTTTTAAAGAGAAAGATTTAAGTTGTAATCAGGTGTGTTTAGGAGGAGTTGAAATAGCTTTAGAAAAGATTTGATGATTTTTTTTAAATACAGTACAATGTTAAGGGTTTTCAAAGAGACTTAAAAGTCTCCATATTCTGTACAAGATCTGAAGTAAATTGATCTTTAAAAAGATTCATCGATCTTGGCTATGGAAGGAAAGGGATTCCTGAGAGTGCCCTTCTGGTGCCAAATCCTAAGAACCTTTGGATGAAGTTCCAATCTAAATATTTTGTTGTTGTTATTATTATTATTATTGTTATTATATTTACTAAGCAAGTATGAACGTAGCTCAAGCAAGTTCGAATTGGCTCTCTGTGAACTTGTGAGCTACTTTCATACTATTTACTAAGACTCACCCATGACATCTGAGCTTTCTTTGGTCATCGCGGGTTTTCTTTGTGTGACCGGAAGGTCTGCACATGCACAGTGGCTCTCTGCTGGGACTTTGTAAAAAATGAAGCCCCAGCATGAGAAGCACTGCGCATGAGCAGACTCTCCATGTCGGGACCAGCACCTGCGGGCAGACGCGTCTTCAGTCCGGTAAGTATTTAAAGCTATTATATTGTTTTCCTTTATTTCTGTTGGTTTTTTTTATTGTTTTTAAATTTTGTAATTTTTTTTTTTAAGACATCTTGTATTTATATATATATATATATATATATATATATATATATACACCCCTTTTTCTCCGCCTAATAACAGCTATTAGGGGAAGAAAAGGGGGTTATATGGGGAGATTGTTGGAATCGAAGTTTGAACGGCAGTCTGAGATGCCTTTATTTTAACTCTCAGAGCAGAGTATAAAACTCCACTCTGAGGGTTAGTAAATAGCTAAAAGCGCTAGCCCACATTGAAAACAACGGGCTGGTGAGCACAGAAGAAGTTTGACTGCATGGCCATGGAAACTGTTGATTTCCATGGCGGTGCAGCGTTAGTAAATAGTAAAAAGTATAACTTCATAACTCCACAAAATGAACTTTTTAAAGCTATGTAAATAGAGCCCAATGATAGGACTGTATCGGTATTCAGGTTTGTTGGTAGTATGTGCTGTTAGTAGGGGGGAACTCTGTATTTGTATTATTGAAACAGACAATAGACAATGAACATGGCAGTTCATTTGATGCACGAATAGCTGCCATTCTACGCATGAGCAGAGTGATTGTTGTTCTATGAACATCTTGGCGAACTGCGTTGTACAAACTCTGGAGCGCCAAGGACCCTTGAATCCAGAGTTCTGCCAGTTATGAGCATGTGTTATATTTGCAGCATAGTTGTCTATTAATGGAGAAAGAGAACCAGTTTCAAATTGGTTTACTCTTAATATAGATAATATAGGACCAGATTTAGACTCCCACACGCTTTTCCGTAAGTGTGAGGGTCTATAAATACACAAGGAAGAGGAGAGTGAATCCCCTGTCACTGCCATCTCACATGCAGAGTTATGGACACTTCCATGTCTATAACCCAACCTTAAGTTTGTCGCATGGATCTGCACTTGTACAGATGCAGACTCCCCCATTGCAGGGTTATGCCATGAAAAAGGCAAACCTGTCACACTCGTCTCGTCAGATGGATCTCCATGAGGACGGAACAGAGTTCCATCCTCATGTAGATCCATTGCATAACATCTGGCACACACATGCACAGATGTTACTTGCAAGGGGACTAATGTAAGCGGCTTGTACCTGTGAATCCACTCCATAGTGAAGAGATGCGATTTCCTCTCTACTAAATAATTAACTGCCTTTGGAAATTTGGAAAAGGCAATAAATAGCAGAATATTATCCTTTGTTTCATTGTACATGCAGCCTACTGGTTTTAATTAGCTTCTTGCTCAATTTATAGTTAACTAGATGTCTGCTGGGGCACATGTATTGTATATGTTTTATGGGAATAAATATCAATTTATGAGAAAGATGATTGTGTAGATTATCAGGGAACCTGTGAGTGACAGAGAGGAAGATTTTCTTTGGATAAATGCTATTTCTGGGGCTGATCTAGAGGTTGAGAATAACAGCAGAACAGGTGGCGGTGAAGAGCTGAGCAAAGCCAAGATGTAATGCAGCTTTCATAAATGACCAACACTTGTTAATGAAACTGTTATAGCTTTAGGTACTCTCATAATGAAGCTATTTCTAAATATCACTGGATTTGGGAGCACTGTAACAATTTCTGCTATGGGATATATCTGGAGTGTTCCATCTAATTACTGTCTGTGTCATTCGGGCTTGTTTACCCCCACACAGTGTATATATCTGGGGTGTGGGTCCTATTTCTCAATGAGGCATAGCAACTGATGTCTGGAGCACAGAACATGGTGCTCCCTATAGGTAAGAGTGAAAACTAACCCCAGCCCTTTCCGTAATTCTAACCCAAACCCTAACCCTCCCCTTCCATCACCCTAACCCTCCCTTCCCCGCAGCCTGACCCTAACCCTCCCTTCTCCGGCCCTAACCCTAACCCTCTCTTCCTAAAAGCCTAACCCTAACCCCCCTCCCCTTCCTAACACTAAACGTCCCTCATTTTTAAAAGTTATTCACCGCTCTGGATCTACGCCAGGTCCTGCGGGTCTCTGCGAAAATGAATGGGTGAGTATGCAGATCGACATACTCACCCATTCATAAAAAAAAATTCTAAAACGGCCCCTATTCGAAATAGAGACTGCCGAAAAGTAACTTTTGGCTGTCTCTATTTCTGAAAGGAGGCCATCGTTGCAGGGACTGCAACCTATGTATCTGTGGTCACATCTTGATGATTTATTTCTTTGGCTCAGTGCAAATTTATTTATGTCTTAGGAACGGTTGCCAAATCTCCAGGAATATCCGGGACACTCACAAAATTAGAGCAGTTCTCCTGGTGTTCTGGGAGAGCAGGCAAATCTCCCACAATGAACTTTAGGCTGTGGTTTCATGTAAACCACAGCCTCAAGTGCCACCCCTCTGCCTATAGTGTTACTAGGGGCTGGGCGGGACTTGATGACATAATTAGCATCATCAAGCCCCACCCCTAGTAACACTATAAAAAACAGTAATTGTTGGTCAAAGGCGGGGCTTAGGGACACAATTTGCATAAATCACGTCAACAAACAGACATCTAACACTTCCCTTCAGGATCTCCTAGAGAGAAGCTTTGAAAAGTCTGCAACCCTGGCTACATTTACTAAACTACAAAAAAGGAAAAGTGGAGATGTTGCCCATAGCAACCAATGAGATTTTAGCTCTTACTTTCCTATTACATACTAGGTAATGTCAGCTAGAATCTGAATGTTTGCAATGGGCAACATCTCCAATTATCCTTTTCTGCAGTTTAATAAATCTAGCATCTTTTTGCACCACACAAATGTAATGGTTGTTAAGTGATTGGCTGCTGTTTTTTATTTTTCTATTTTTTATTTATGGTACCTCTTCTTGTTTTGAAAAGAGCTGTTTTCTGGAGGATGTTCCATCTGCATATTTGGAGAATAATAAAGATTTGTTTGTTTTGTTTCTGAATAATTTGATGTTCAGGCTGGTTTATAATGACACACAATAGTTATGACACACATATAGCTACATTAAGGTTACATTAAGGTTCAAAGTCAAATCTTTTACAAAAAGAATAGAAATAGTTAGAAAAGTGTGAATTGTAGTACCTGTAAAGCAGAGGTTACTTGTATTATCAGTGTACTAGAGGGGTTTAACCTGTAGGCTGCAGTGTCATCAAGGGATGGATAAATGTGTGGAAAACTTTAAAAATCACTTTGTAGAATTAAGGTACTGATTAAGTCATTTCACAGTGAAATAAAGTATGTGCACACAATATAAGTTATTTGGTGTTCAAAGCATTCTGAGCTCTGTACAGCTAGTAAGATAAAAGATAATGTGATGATGGATGATCATTATATTGTAGACTAGTTGAGTGTGTGTTGTTAAGTGGGTCTGGTTTTCTGTGCAAGGCTGAGTTCCCCTGATAACCCCCCCACCTTCTAATTCCACTGTGATGGTGTTCCTGGGAGGAGCATGTGTAGGCTGAGAGCAGAGAACTGCAAGAGGGATACCGCCTCTTCTCTGCACATCTGTATTCAGCCACAGAAGACAATACAAGAAGAAAGGGGTACCCCAGTATTGAAGAGGGGAGAAGCAGGAGGGAAGCAGATCCACAATCTGCCTTCTGCATAGCTGTGGGTTAAGTTCCTCTTCACATTTTATTTCTCAGTCCTGCAGACTGGTGAATGTCTCTTATTTCTGCATCACTGTACTCTTTGTGCCTCCCCCAGTCTGTCTTCCACTTTTGTTATTCCACTGTGTCTGTCTGACCCTCTGCCCTAATACTCAGTCTGTGGCTGGTTTCTTTTTTTCTGCATATATTCCATCTTCTTTTATGCACAGTGGCATAACATTTCCATGCACAACCTGTTAGCTTTCATTTTTATGATGTCTCTTTCATGCTTCTAAACTCCCTGTTATTCATATCCTAGGGTGACTTTTTCAAGAGTGCAATAACTTTAAATTAATTAATACTTAAACAAAGACCAGGAACGTTATTTGCAGCAATGCAGCAGTCACAGCCACGGTAAGAGATTAATATTTTTCTATCGTTATATCATTGACAAGCAATACAACAAACTATAAGGCTGACACTTACAATTGCAACTGTTACCTCTATATGTGTAATACCAACTGTTGTGTTGTAACCACAAATATGCCATTTAAAATAATTTGCATATTATTGATGTATGTATAAATAGATATGTGTATCATGTAACAAGAGCCATGTAGAAAAGTCTGTTACATATTTATATGCTATTTGATTATTAATATTATACTTTATTGCAATATCAGACAATGTTTATGCTTCAAAGGTGCAACAGTTGTCTCCTAAATCTATGTTTAAAACAGCTGTCTCTTACACAGCATTTTTCAATACAGTTTAAATTCCGTACTAAACCAATTTCCTATCCCTTACTCATTCTCATTACTGATAAATAATGACCTCTTTCAATGCTTTGCCAACTCCTAGTTCCTCATTCATTATCTTAAATGTTGCTGCTGACAGTGTTAATAGGGGGATTTCCTCCAGACACCAATTAGGGTGGGAATTCTGGAACCAAATATTAAAGACATTCTCTGCTTAGACTGATAAGTAAGTTTTTGGTGTTGAAGTATAAGAAAAGAAAAAAGAAATAGTTTGGCAATTTGTACGATTAGGAAATACCTTAAGGGGAAGAGAGCAAAGAACTTAGTTGGTTCATTTATATTCAGCACAAGTAAAGGAGTTTCATGCTATTAAGTATCCTATAACCATAAGGGGTATTAAATGATTCTAAATATACTTTATTTTGTTTAACCCAGAGAGAAATGTCTCTAGAAGCAGTAAATTCTGTCACCAATGAATTGTGGTTGGTGTGGGCTAAAACGAGACTAATGTAAGCCCTTCTCCCCAGAGACGCTGTACAATGACCTCATTTCTTTGGTTTTTCTGTGGCTGTGGGTAATTGGAGAAGTTTTTGAAAAAAAAAAAAAAACTGCACATGCTCAGCAAATCTGAGTATATTTGGGAACATAACATTTCCTGAAAATATTTTTGGCCCAGAGTTTACACTTTCCTGAGATGCTGTCCAAGCCCTGTTCAGCTTTGTTAGTTTGAAAATTTTGTTTTCAGAATTCAATTAAATTAATAATGGTTTTGTTTTTTATTTTTTTTTATTAAAAAAAAACTTTATTTAGCTAGTATGTCATTTATTTGAAAATATATATTTTGCAAAAAAAATCCACAACGCATTTTATTTTTTACAAACAGATGCCACTTTTATTTAAAGGAGTAACAACAATCTCTTCTGTTATTTTAAAATATAGGGCCGTATTCAGAGAACCGTTTCTATCAAGGAACGCAATTATACGCACGGCCGGTGCAGGCCAAACCCCCTCACACCCGTGACACGCCCCTCTCTCAGCCGTGCTGTCGGTGACTTCCGCCTCCATAGACCACTTGTAACTTTCCGTGAGCAGTTGCATACCTATTTGTCCTCTGTACGTGCGATTCATGTTAGTCACGCCAACATGCCTTACCCCGCCCATTTTTATTAAAATTTTCACGTGCGTATTTTTAGGTCGTATATTTGTACGTATGCCCCCAAGTGCGATTCACAAGTCTGTCCATGAGGCACTTATGCATGTATAGTCTACGTAAAGTACGTAAAATAATTTACTATGCATGCACAGTTGAAAATACCTAAAAATACGCATGAAACTCACCGTGAAAACGGTTCTCTGAATATGGCCCATAATGTGTCAAATGTTACACTTATCTTAAATCTAAATACGTATAATACAAAGAAAAAATATATATAATTACACAGTTGAACAACATGATCTGGCTTCAATTCATACAACAGTTTCAAAACTGGAAGCTATGACATAAACTTCTACTACAAATAGTTTTGCAAAAGAGCTTATAATCTGAACATACATCTTTCAATTAATTAATGTAACAATGTTTTCTTGCTAAATTATTATCTGTTACTGTATAACACTATAAAAATTTTGCCACCAAAACAATGGCAACCAAGTATTTAAAAACATTTCTTTTAATAATCCACATATATATAAAACACTGCTGCAGCAATCATGTATCAGCCTAAAGATAAATTCAAATGTAATGAATATAAGTATACACTGTAGGCAGGGTGGGATATTATATGGAACAAAGAGATATTGCACAAAATGTTAGTACCAGGATACTAAGGAGAGAAGGTGTCCAGTCCTGCACAGTATGGAACTGTACAGTCCCAGTAGATAGATTAGTGGATAGAGGTGCACCTCACAGTAACAACAAAGTGGTTCAGAGAGCCAGGCTCCAGCTGATTGGTAGGTGCAGAAACAGCTGTCCACAGGCTCTCATAACAATCTCCCAATATACTAAGCGTGGTGCAAATGGTTACTTCTTTTCCCAATGGTGGCAATCAGGAAGGTGGTAGTGAACTACCTGTCAACTCCAAAGTCCAATACTCCAATATTGGACAATGGAGTTGACAGCTGGAGTCTAGCTCTCTGAACCACTTTGTTTTCAGTGTGAGGAGCAGCTCTATCCGCTAATTCATCTACTGGGACTATACAGTTCTGTACTGTGCAGGACTGGACACCTTCTCTCCCTCCCTAGTATAGTTCCATATAATACCCCACCGTGCCTACAGTGTATACTGATATTTATTATATTTGAATTTATCTTTAAACTGATACGTGATTGCTGCAGCAGTGTTTTTTATATATATGTGGATTATTAAGTGTTTTTAACTACTTGTTTGCCATTGTTTTGATAGATTCATCCATTTATATACTTTTCAGTTAGTTCTTTCACTGTGTTTTTTTTTATTATTGTTAGCACCGGAGACTTTGTTGTTTGTTTAAAAATAATAACACATAGAACACAATAGAACACAACTTGCCCAAAACTTTTCTAAGTTAAAAAAAAATAAAATAAATAAATATATATTTAAAGTGTTGTATTAACAAACATGCAGAAAGAGAGTTTTGAAAGAGAGACTGCGCAGTAATTTAAATCTGTGTTACCACCTTGCTAAATATTTTTATACTTCTTGTCCTGTAAACTGTCGGTTGTATTTTTTATCAAAATAATATAAGTACTATGGGAAT
>WWET01000137.1:973045-990725 GCA_011038615.1 Limnodynastes dumerilii | reverse complement strand
CTGATTATGGGTAGGGAAAAATTGGGCGCGATGTGACAAGAATATATCCTTTTAGTGTCCGATTTGTCTTTGAAGCAGTAGTAGCGTGGGAGATAAAATACACTGGTCCAAAGAACCAAATGAGATAAAACAATGTTTTGTGATGTCAGAAGCATAGAGATTGTAAATGTCAGATCAAACAGTAGAAAATATGATATACACCCAGCATAGTTGTTAATTAATATGTAATTAAATTTTACAGGTGAAAGAAAATGAGTCATTATTTAATATATTCAGCTTTATCACACCCACCATTTTATGCTCTGTATTTAACATAGTATTTATTTGCTAAACTGAGCACAACATCTCCATAAATAGATAAAAGTCTCTCAGGCTCTCTTAAATATGGTTCATATCTTCTATGGAATATATCACAACTATGTTACACAACTCTGTTAAATTATTTCAAAAGGTATGGGTATATCTTTTTTGCATCACCAACGCCAGGCACGCCATGAATAGGCAACCCTCCCCCGGTCCCCTCTTCTTCCTGAATTTTAACTATTTATTATGTTACACTGTACAGGTTATATATGTTGTAAACCCCCAAGTTAGATGGAAATATAGCAATTACTGATTTGTTTTTTAAATTTGCTATTGTAATCATCACAATATTTCTAAAAATTTGCAAAAGAAAGATTTAAAAAGTAGTCTTTTAGGCCCTCTTAAAGAACTATACAAGGTTGACTTCTATCCTCTTACTCACATCGGGCTGGATCCAGACCTAGTTAAGTGCTTGAACTTAGTTACTCCTGGGCTAAACCATGCTGATTGCAGGGGGAGTCATATTTCATCTGTTGCAAACAGTATTAGAATTGAGAGGTGATGTTTCCTATCCCAAGTCTAAATAACAGTGTGATAGTAAAGCTGGTCAGTATCTGTGTGCAGTAAGCAATTCAAAGATATATCCCTGCATGCAAAGAATACAATTAACTTGACTCCCCCTGAAATCAACATGGTTTAGCCCAGGTGTAACTAAGTTCAAGCACTTACTTAAGTCTGGATCCAGCCCATCAAGTACAATTTTGATAAACTGGGATATTTAGGTGTCTCTTGGCTTGGCCATAGCAGAGTAATGTTTCCTCATCTCTTGTACCTATACTACACACTACATATAAGGGCTCCCTATAGAAAATGTTTCTGTTTAATATGGAAACCACTTCCGTTACCCCTCTCCTATTGTCCGTCTCTGTGGAAGCATGCTGGCTGTTCATCAAAAACTTCCCAAAAAAACAATGTCCACAGTTCACCGAGTTTGGGACATTCTGTACCTCTGCAGAAGACAACTCTGCTAGTACATGCAGATCAGACACTTCTACAGTATTAGTTAGTATACATCTCTACAACCTACCGTCCCTTATTCCTTATTCAATGAATCACATTTACTCCTGACTCCTACTGAGAAAACATTAGGGAAATAGGTTCTTTGTTACATATCCGTTGTTCAGGATGTAGCCATCTGGAGGAGCTGCACCTCTCCTTCCTTGAGCCTCCACTATAATAATAACAGAACAAAAAAAAAATACTGGACCTGCTATCCTGACTGGGAGGGCTGAAAAGGTGATGGTACCATTGAGTACTGACATAAAAAAATATTATATATATTTATAAATATACTTGTCTAATTTATATATCTTTTCTGTAAGTGGCAAATGCTACACTGGAGCTACAATGGATTAGGTATGGGAGAAGGGGAAAAAATGACTTATGTCATCATCAAGGGAAATGCTGGCATCTTCCCTTCCAGTTTCTCAGCACCTCTGCAATACTAGATATACTTCATTCTCACATCCTCCTAATGGGATTGCCCTAATAAGGAGGAAGGAGTGTGGACACACATTTCGAAGGCAGACAGTCCCAGAGGAGGAAGTGAGTCAAACTGAATAACTTGTATCCAAATAAACCTTGTTAGTTGGAAATGGCTTGTATCATATTTGCTTTCAGAAGAATAATGTTTAATGCAGATGGTACATTTGGTATGACTACAAATGTGACATAACTATGATGTGCAAGTAAACAGAAGCAAAAAAAAATAAGAATGGGATAGATCCAGAACCCCGCTTGCAATCCGTTTACTAGTCTAGCGTATTTTCGTATGTGTGCCTTCCATATACTCCCCTAGGCACTCCCCTTGAATGTACGTACTTTGGCCGCTTTCCGCTTTCCAAACCCTACCTTAACTTTTGCCCACGTAACCGCTGTCGTCCGCACACGTACGGATGGGTAACACGTATTTACGCAGCTAAGCACGCCCATACTGTACAATTTAAATGAAAACCCCCACCTACATCGCATATTTTAGATGTACTTTTGGCTCACGTAAAATTGGCACGCCCACACGTACGAATTTACGGAGCAAATATGTAAATGCCCCATGTGCTCACTTTTACGTTACGTCACGTAGCGTATTATCTGTCGTGCGCATGTGCAGTACTTACCAAAACGCGATTTTACGTGTCCGCCACGTGTAAATTCGCTCAGAAGCGTTGTTCTGGATCTGCCCCAATGTATGTATTTATTTAATGTTATTTAATGTTTTACTGTTGTGTTTTACTATACTGTTATACTGTACTATTTTACTATAGTGTACTCAAATACAATATGGAGATCTGGCCATTTGGACATAAGCTTGTAGCTTCCTTACATGCTATGGGCTGGATCCAGTGCTTGAAATGAGTTACTCCTGGGCTAAACCATGTTGATTGCAGAGGATTCATATTTCAAATGTTGCAAACAGTATTAGAGTTGAGAGGTGATGTTACCTATCCCAAGTCTAAATAACAGTGTGATAGTAAAGCTGGTCAGTATCTGTGTGCAGTAAGCAATTCGAAGATATATCCCTGCATGCAAAGAATACAATTAACTTGACTCCCCATGAAATCAACATGGTTTAGCCTAGGAGTAACGCATTTCAAGCACTTACTTAAGTGTGGATTCAGCCCTATGAGTGCAGGAGAATTTACCAGCAACTGCAGTCTCCCAAGGTTGGTTTGGTGGCCTAGCTGAAAAGAATAATTAAATGTAGGGCCGCCATCAGAGGGGGCCCGCAGCTGATGGGGGCCCATCATCATCACAGAATTTCCCTGCGCACCAGCCAGATGGTAACACAGGTCTGCGGGGCTCCGCCCACATGATGTCACCGATGATGTCACATAGAGGGGAAGACCTGACTGCTGTGTCCTGGGCCCCATAAATTCTGAGGGTGGCCCTGATTAACTGTGTATTACCTAATTAGGACCGGATCCAAATGTAATAACGTCAGTGGACTTAAGAACGTAATTTGCGTAAGCCCCCTGACAAGTAACATTGGCGCATGGGCTGACCCATCATTTATGCCTGTCGTATCAGTTCATGAAGGGTCGAGGGAGGGGAAGGCCAGGTACGCATTGATCCGTGTCCCTAAGATAGCCTTCTGGATACCTAAGTGTCCAGATACTACCAAAAGAGGAGAGTGACGGGGGCGTGCACTCCCCTCTGCCATTCATAATTTCTTACCCCTGCACGTTCGGAAAGCATGCGGGGGTCTGGATCTGGCCCTAGGTGCCTTATACAGATAGAACCATACCCTTTAACCACAAGCCTTCCAATGTAAAACTGATATTATTTGACAATATTGCATAGTAAATAACTAAGAACACATAGAAAGTATACATTATTTAATTATATTATTATTATTATTATTATTATTATTAATTACATCAATATCATGTCTATTAAAATGCAAATACATGGTTCAGTAGCTGGTGTCTAAAAACCGTTACTTTAGTGGACAGTTTATACTGATGTGTAATGGAATTCCAAGAGTCATAAGTTTGACAGTTATACTGCCTGCATCAAATGGTTGACGTGATAACCTTAACCTGTTTTATTAACATCTGATGACTAGAATATTGTAATGTTGACAATAATGTTGTAATAATATTGTAATGTTGACAATATTGTAATGTGGTTGACAATAAAATAACAATAACTCAAGCCTTAACCCTAACAGTGCTTGTTTACTTACCTTGACTGGAGAATTGGAGAACAGCCACTAACCTCAGTCACAGGGAAGAATGAACTGAGGGAAATATTGATTGCAGAGGGAGGGATAGAACAGAGCGGAAAGTGGAAGGTACAGCTTACAGAGAATGGCAGCACAATAGTCAAATGATGAACAAAGTGGAGGAACACAATGATCAGAGGGTTAAGTGGGCACAGAGCAGAGGGGCAGAGCAGATGGCATAGCAGTTCCATTGCCACCGATAGAATTTTTAGGGCCTGGGACATGCGCTGCAGTGTTCCAACCCCTATTTGATGTCACCCGTGACGTATAATTGAGCCCCACAGGCAGTTATAATTCACACTACGGGACAATGAGCAGGGAAATCCTTCCCTGTGCATAGGCTCGCTGATATTCAGCTCTCCAGCAGAAAGTATTTGCGGTAAAATACCATTGATACCTGCCGCCGAAGAGCTAAGGTGAGTATCAGCAGGTCCCATTTTTCTCCGGGCCGAGGACAAATGTCCCGGGCATTCCCTAACTGATGGCGGCCCTGAGCGGTGGACTGGGTACCCTTGTCAACAGTGATAAAGTCTAACTGCTGACCATAACTGTTTATACTAAACTGATAATTTAGTTTGTTTATGGTGTGAAACATATTTTACAAATCTTCTCTAGTTATAACTTTACATATATGTTATCAATTCCCATCAATTCAATCACTATTAGCAATTCTTTCATCATAAAATATACCACCGTAGACTAAGCATATTGGGCTGGATCCAGACTTAAGTAAGTGCTTGAAACTCCTGGGCTAAACCATGTTGATTGCAGGGGGGGGGTCAAGTTAATTGTATTTTTTGCATGGAGGGATATATCTTTGATTTGCTTATTGCACACAGATGCTGACCAGCTGTACTTTTACACTGTTATTTAGACTTGGGCTAGGAAACATCACCTCTCAACTCTAATACTATTTGCAACAGATGAAATATGACTCCCCTGCAATCAACATGGTTTAGCCCAGGAGTAACTAATTTCAATAATTTACTTAAATCTGGATCCAACCCATTGTTCACATTTATTGATAGATTATTATTATCATCTTTTATTTATAAAGTTCAACACATTTTCTGAAGTAGCCTTCCTCCTTTTTTCCTGTTTACAATTCTAATCTTTAAAAATGTTCAATAAAATTGTGTTCAGAAATTTGATTTTTACAAACAGATAAATAGACAGACATTATAAACTGAGGAAAGCTTGTATGAGCAATAGGTACTGGATGTTGTCCTGCTAATTTAGAGACATGTAGATAGCAACTACATGGAGGCTAAAGACAATTGTATATGTACTATTGATCTTTATATTGTTATAGTAAGTCTGGTTTTTATTATTAGTCTTCTTCAAGTTTAGGCTATATACTATAAACATCTTAAGTAAAGATGTGTATAGTATGTTTAATGAACATTTTTATGGTTTGTTATTTGTTTTATTTTGTCCTAGAGAAAAATGTTTTGCAATGCAAACTATTTTGAACATTCACATGGGGATAAATAAAGACTAATTTATCTTAATGCCTATGTTTTATATTATATTTGTTGTACATTATACACAAAATGGTGGTTGCTCAGATCAATTTATAGGTTATTGCAAACAGGTGCATGAAGGCAGGGGTTATCTGCTTTAACAGAAACAAAGGAAAGAATATGCCCCAGCAATGCTGCCATCAACCAATAACAGACTATATCATTTTATCTGTAAAATAAAATCCAGAAACGTCTGTTACACATATGTCCAAATATAGGATAAGGCACCAGTGTTATGAGGCTGCTCCCAGGGCGTGGAGTCTAACTGGGGCCTGTTGTACACTAGGGCCCCTGATGACTGGGATAGACTTGTCCGGCAGCACACCCAGCAAGTCATAGCCCCTGGAAGGTAGCCTCAGGTGTATCTAAGAACTAATAACCAGACAGGAGTGAAGATATCAGCAGTATTTATTAGTGCACACAAGGTAATACAGAAAAACGGTAAATAGTAAACTAGGAGCAACAATGAGAATATAATAACAACACAGGTAACAAGACTAGATAAACCACAAGCTAGATAATGGGGGACAAAGCTAAACTGCATACAAAAATACAAGAGTACATAAATACAAACAGAAGTCCAGACTACAGGGCAGGCTATATGCAAGAATACAAGAAAAAACTAAAAGCAAGGATTCAGGGAACATAAATACATACAGACAAAACACAGCTGGTATACAAGGCACAAGATGATAATAGGTAGATCAGAGGGCATACACACACACCAGGAACTCAGGATAACAATTACTGATTACCTGCAAACACTCAGTGAAAGGAAGTCCTATATGTGCAGGTAGAGCAGGTGGAAGGTAATTAAGCATTCAACAGCAGCCTCTAGGGGCAGGTAAAGATAATGTCCATGAAGCACAAAATAGTCCAAAATTGGATAGGGGCCAGACGGGATATTGCAAGTCCACACGACGTAATAACCAGCCACTATCAAGGCCTTTTTGGGAGGGTGATCTTAACAAATGAGAGTCCCTATATTGGGGTCATATATATGTTTTTATATGGACATTAACCAGAACTACCTCAATTTACATAGCCTTCTTTATAAATTAGCTTGGATATTAATGACTGTATACAGATTTAATAGTTGAACAGAAAATGGCACCATTGATGTGCACATGTGCATGCAACAGATTTTTAACATGGATCTAAATTCTCAAGATCAAGATTGCTGTGCTGGAAGTCGGTCCGGCGGGGGGGCAGCATGCTTAAAGCATGTCTGCATGTTGGGAAAGGAAGGATAGTTTTAAATTGTACAGTAAGGGCTTGGCTAAGCCCTTAAATCAGGGTTGCTGACTTTCTATCTCCTCCCTCCAGGAGATCTCGGGGGGAAGAGAGAGATGCCGCATGATGATGCAATTTATGCAATTTGCGTCATTAAGCTTGCTCCGTGTCAATCAATATTACTAATTCTAGTGTTACCGGGATAAGGGGGGGGGCTTGATGGAGAAAATGATATCATCAAGGCCCGGCCAATCTTTACTAACACTAGGATTAAGAGATAGTGGCAGGACTTGAGGCTACAATTTGCTTGAAATCGCCCCCTCAAGTGTGGTGGGGAGATTTGTCGGCTCTCCCGAGATACTGGAAGAAATGCCCACCTTTTGGGAGTCTCCCGGATATTCCGGGAGAGTTAGCAGCCCTGCCTTATAGACAATCCTCATTTTTAAATGGGACCAATGTGTGAAACCGTTTACAGGAATCTAGCTCTGAAACAATTCAGGTCTGCCACCATGAATAGGTAATATGCCCTTCAGAGTAAAATACATATATAGCCAGTGTTCAATGTTTCACCTGCAATTTACCACTCCCACCCATGTCTACATGTTGACTGTATAACTGAATGTGGTTGAGAAAAAGGTAATATTAGGAAAAAAAATTGAAATTAACTGAAGAAAGGAAATGTTAGGCTTATGTGAGGATGTGGTCTTTAGTTATAGGTGTGTTTAGCTTACTTACTATAGAGCAACACTTACATTTATGATAATGTACACTATAAAATTCCTGCAATATTCCTGTTACCAATATTTGGTCTAAAACTAAGGCTGAAACAACCAACCTAGTTTTTATTAAAGTCTAACTAGAATTAATATAAAATGATTACTATACTATTCATGAATAAATAATTATTCTGTAACTTAAATATAAAAAATATTTATCATATTGCAGCAAATATTATGAAACAGTCCCTTTAGCTGATTAAATATGTCATTGTTATTATATACAGATATTTATTATTTAATTTTACTTTTGGCAGGAGCAAGCCAAACCTCAGTAACATACCTGGTATTCATCTCCTGTATTAGTTTCCTTATTTTTATAACTTATATGACAGGCATGAAATGGAGGATTTCCCACATTTTCCAGTAACAGCCGGTAGCATAATACCCTGATGTACAGGAGTACGCCATACAGTTACTTTACCTACATTATCTTCTGCTTGAATTGTAATGTAATCAAATTACTTATCCTCATTTAATACAATAGACTATTCTCTTGGTATCCACATACAAAACAATGATTCACACACATGCAAAACCTTAACCTGGTCATACTGGGACCTCACTTTTACAGTGCCAGATAGCTAACTCTATGGCAGCTGAATGACATTTTTATGGGGCAATTATTGTTAAGTACACAAATAGTTTGCAGTGCATAACAAAGAACATTACACATTCACATCAGTCCCTGCCCCCGTTGGAGCTACATATTAATGCCCGGATTCAGAGTTTTAGTGGATGCGCTAAAAATGTACTATTCAGAAGAAACACGCACCTCTGAATTGGCCGTAGTAAAAACGACCTTGAAAAAAAAAATGCAGTTGGAGCCAAAATTGTTTTGACCGCAGGCATAGTTTTTTTTTTTAAAAGAATAAAAAAAATTAACCCCTTACACCCTGTCCTCCCCTCACCACAATAACTGAAATAAATAATTCTGGCCCCACAGGGCATGCTGATACTTGTAGAACTACAAGTACCAGCATGCTCATAAATGCCAGGGCTTGCTGGCACTTGGAGAACCACAAGTGCCAACATTCCTTGCCAGCCAGGGCCCGCAGCGCCATATAAATGTCCCCAGCTTCACAATAATAAAGTACAGTGCCACCAGTAATAATGGCCAAAAATGCCCAAATGTAGGAAAAAAAATAAAAAAACATACTTACCTGCTCTGCTGGAGGTCCAGTCTTGTAAGCTTTTAACACAGGGGTTAACTGTCACTGTCATTGGGGCATATTTATACCCATTGGCCAGTGTATGAATTATCGTGAAAAACACAGCAGTGCTGTCGGATGCGATCGCAGACGGGTGGGTACACTTGTGCCCATCTTTCTGTGCGCGCTCCCGATCTGAGCATACGCAGTGCACATTTTTGCTGCGCTTCCGTTAGAACAAAAGATAAAAGCGCAGCTCTGAAGCTGGGCATAAGGGGTCTGATTCAGAGGCTGAAAATAAGAACTTAAAGTTACACCTGGGCAAAACCATGTTGATTTCAGGTGGAGTCAAGTTATGGGCAAAACCATGTTGATTTCAGGGGGAGTCAAGTTAATTTTATTCTATGCATGCAGGGAGAATGCTTTGCTTTTACTTATTGCACACAGATACCTGATCAGCTTCACTTTTAAACTGCTAATTAGACTTGAGCTGGGAAACATCACCTTTTAACTATAATCATGGTTCAACAAATGAAATTTGACTCCCCTTAAATCAACATGGTTTAGCCCAGGTGTAACTTTAATTTCTTATTTTCAATCTCTGAATCAGGGCCAAGGTCCCTAACACACATAGACTAGGGTTAATTTAGTCAGCATCCTATTAAATTACCACCATGTTTTTGGTGTGAGAGAGAAAAACTGAAGCACCTGGAGGAAACCCATGCAGAGATGGAGGAGAACATACAAACTTCACTCTGATAAGGCCGTGACCAATCAAACTCATGATCTCAGTGCTTTGAAGCACAAGTTCTACTCACTGAGCCACCGTGCTTCTCCGATGACTTTCTATCTTTCCGATAAGTGGCAATATCTAAAAGTCTATGACATTTTCTTGATAAAATTGCAGAAACGAGTAGAAGAAAAGTAACCCATCCTTGTTTTATTACATAAAGCACTGGAGAATAAATATATGCAGCTTATTATACTTTGTTATAAATGCTATATTACTTCCTTGGGTGTTGTCATTCCAGGCTTCCTCTAAATACATTAAAATCTTCAAGTGTCTTATTCTTTTACAATTACGAGCATAAGAAAAATGGTTTTCAAGGTCAAAAGTCTCAGCAGTTGCAAAAGGAAGCTAAATATTTTGGTAATAAAAATCTTCAAGACAAAAGGAATGATAAAAGATAACCACAGCCGGGAGGCTTCACACTATGTTTAAATTGCTGATTTTATTTTTTGCTTTGTTTGTAAATTACTCCTCCAGCATTTATTTATGTTTCTGCACATTGGAAGCAACAGCATAAGGCAGAATAGAGTGTGGAGGGTCATCAAAGGCTTTCCGTAATGATGATCAATTGGGACAAATGGTCATGTGCTGTTCTCTCTTCTTCCTGCTGCAGACCAGGGTGCAAGAAATGAAGAATGGAAGGATCATTATAATATGCTACAAGCCTAGAAAGTGATGTATTTGTATTTATGTGCTACATGTTTTAAAATATAGCTTTGTATCATTTTTTTGAAGTAATGAGTTGTAGGTTTGGGGTAAGTATATCCTTAAATAGACAAGTTATTCCTTTTAATCCACATGGTAGGAAGCGTGCAATATTCACCTACTTTGTCACAATGGAAATTGTACCCTGGGGTATTAATAGCAATGCGTAATGCTTGTCTGGAGGTCACATCCTGACATGCCATTATAATTACTTACTGCTCTGTTGCAAACAGGAGCTTTTTAATCTTTTAATAATACATTCTCATCAATGATAATTTGATTGTATATTATATTATTACTATAAGTGTAGACGATGGAAAGACAGTAACAAGACCAATTCAGTAGTTCTTTACGCCATCAACATACTAAGCTCTTGGATCAATATGTAAATGTAGGTGACACAAAAGCTTACCGCTTAGTATTTACAGCTAACGCACCCATCAAGTAGCTTATAATATGAACATGCAATATGTCTTACATGCAAGGAGCATTTCTTTATTTATACAATGTATAAATAAAAAACACTTTGTTCTGCCTAATTTCTAAGAAATTTGCCAATGAATAAAGAAGTGTAATATGTGAGCAGAAAGCAAACCATTTTGACTGCTTATTTGGTTAAGTCAGTGAATGGGTTGTATGTACGTTTCACTGAAATACAGTAGTGAACAACCAACCAATAATGTTTTGCATAATCAGTTATAGTGACATAAAAAAACCTTAATTATAGTATAGTGTTTACAACATATCAAACTTAAACCAGGGTTGCTGACTCTCCCGGAATATCCAGGAGACTCCTGAAAGTTGAGCATTTCTCCCAGTATCTTCCCACAGGTCCCATCCCTGGCCTATCATTACAGTAATTCCTAGTGTTACTAAGTATTGGATGGGACTTGATGATGTCATTTTGTCATCATGCCCTGTACATCCTAGGAACACTATGAATAACAGTGCTGATGGACAGGATGCAGAGCTTCAAGACACAATTTGCATAAATTGTGCCATCAAGCCCTGCCCTCATACTGGCATCTGTTTCTTCCCTCCGCGATCTGGAGGGAGGAAAAAGAGAGTTGGCAACCCTTCCTTAAATCTTACACACCTGTCCTGCATAAGTTACTCTACGATCTGGATTGCCCCAACCACCATGCATACATCAAGATACTGGAGAGATATGATGGGGATACTGGGGGGACTGGAGAGACATGATGAGAATACTGGGGGGCTGGAGACATAAGATGGGAATCCGGAAAGGGCTGGAGACACATGATGGGAAATACTGGGGGGCTAGAGACATATGATGGGAATACTGAGAGGAGGACTGGAGACACATGATGGGAATACTGGGAGGATGGAGACACATGATGGAGAATATTGGGAGATTGGAGACACACATGGGGGAAATATTTGGAGACTGGATACATGCAAGGGGGGGTGAATGTTATGGATATATACACTGTATACACACAAACAAACTGGATAACAGTAAGCACTTACAAAGCCGTTCTTCTTTTGTTTTGTGGTTCCAAATGTTTTTTGTTTTTTCATGACACAAGGAGGCACATTGGAACCAACTACCTTTTTTAACTGCATTGTGGGTACAAGAATGCTGAATTTATTGTATAGTGGTCAGAAGCAGGTCTAGGGTGTTCGGCGCCTCCCTGCAAACTTTAAATTGCGCCCACCTGTTTAAAAATATAACATTATAGTTAATAGAGTATAGTATCTATGTTAGTGTCATAAAACACAATCTTCTAACCACAATAAAAGAAAGCAAATCATAGTCACTACTATACAATAGAAACAGCACCCTAGTCTTACTATACAATTACCTCATCCTTAAAACTGCCACACGATACAGACTATATATATATTAGTGACAGCCATACCATACAGACATCATCCTAGTGACTGCTATACCATACAGGCCGCCATACAATACACATTGCATCCTTCTGACAGTCAATAAATTTAACATTCTTGTAACCATAATGCAGCTAAAAAAGACCTCATTGGAAAACAGAAAACATTTGTAACCACAATACAAAATAATCACAGCCTTGTAAGTGCTTTACTGTTATCTAGTTTGTGTGTGTGTACAGTGTATATATCCATCCAATCTCTCCCCCTTGCATGTATCCAGTCTTCCACTATTTCCCCCATGTGTGTCTCCAACCTCCCAATATTCCCTCTTATGTGTCTCCAGTCTTCCAATATTTTCCTTCATGTGTCTCTAGCTTCCCAATATTCCTAATCATTTCTCTGCAGCCCCCCAGTATTTCCCATCAGGTCTCTGTAGCCTCCCAGTATTGCACATAATGGGCCTGATCCAGACCTACGCGCGCAAGCGATCGTACGCTGGTCGTAAGCGTAAATTCGGCAGAAAAAACACACTGCGCATGTGCAGAGTGACAACTTCCGGTCGTACCAAAAACCTTTTCGTAGCGGCGATTCAGGCGTCCGTATTCTTTGCGTTTTTTCCGACGATGGGGCGTGTTTATATTACGAAGTTAGTATGGACGCTGTAGTTAGGGAATGTAGACGGGGGGAGCCATTTAAATTGTACAGTATGGGCGTACTTAGTCCGGTACAATCAGCGCATCGCTACGAAAATTCGTACGATGCCTGGGAAAAGTTAAGGTAGGGTTCAGCCGGCGTACGGAGGTAAAGGTAAGGGGAGTGTCGTGGGAGTGAAAGTTTTTACGCTGGAGCGATAATACACTCCACTCTCATGCGTAGGTCTGGATCAGGCCCCATGTGACTAGTCTACAGAACAACAGGGGTGGGGCCAGTGTTTCTTCCATCTATTAAAATTTCCTGTCACTGCACAAGTGGGATGTGGGATGCTGCATTTTTAACTATAAATAGTCCACTTAAGGACATTGAGCAAATCTCAAAAAAATTCCACAGTGTACATAATGATGAATATCCAATATCATGCTACAACATGATATTGATACAATTTTTATTCTTGAGTGGAATGTACGCAACTTCCATACCCTGGACCTCACCTTAACGTTTAAGCACACGCCCTGCCTGAAATGGGTCTGGTGCGTAACGGAGGATCGGAAGTAAGTGCTTAACTGAGCCCTTACTGTATGATTTATATAGCTCCCCCCTTCACACACACTACATGTACACGCTGCACACATGGCAGGTCATCACGTCCCACCTCTCTAAAGTCCTACGATGCGCAATCGTTCCTAGTGCGTTCCAATGCAAAAAGGGACTTGCTCACACATGTGCAGAAAGTAAGCGTGGAGTACTTAGGCATTCGGCATACGGAAATGGGCTAACATACATCATTCTGGACCCGGTTTGATGCGTTTAAGCTTCCTGCAAACCTCAAAGAAATTCAAAAAAAAAATATATAGTAAAGTAAGAAATAAGTAGAGATAAGATACTGTACATATCCACATGGCTCACAGAGGGCATGAAATATGCATTTGTGTAATATCACAGGACCGGATCCAGACTTTCACTGATCCTCTGAATTCCAGGCATGTTACCGGAATTCATCCGTTCCTTGTTTTCTGCACATGTGCATGCACCCGCGCTCTATCCGGACTGCCAACTGATTACACTTTAAGACATCTTATGTTAGGGGAGCCGGGTTGCGCTGATAAGGTGGCAAGACTTGGGATTACAACAAAAAATAGACATGCCAAAGGACTGAAAAAGTGATGCAGACGGAAAACTTAAGGCAGGGAATGGATACTGGAAGTCCATTAGCTGGTGGAAGGTAATTAGCTGAGTGCTCACATGGATATCCAGATACAGTGGATTCGAGATTACGAGTTTTCCTCCATGGCGCAATCTCGCTCTGTGTCTTCCTCCTTCCAGGCCTTATACAGGAAGTTCCTGTATGAGCTGCTGCGTCTGTTACTTAGAGCAGCTGAAAAGAATTTTCCAATCAGCTGCTCTATGTAACCTCCTGTATGAGCTGCAAGTCACCGGAGCAGGGGTATGACTGGCACCTTTCCAGCCTGGCGTCGGTCTGCGCCACATCCCCCCGCGGAACGCATTGCGCCGGCCCTGGTCAGAAGAATGCAAGCTGTATGGTATGGCAGCCTGTATAGTATAGAGGTCACTAGGATAATCTCTATACGGTATGGTTGTCGCTAAGATAGTCTATATTGTGTGGCAGTTTTTAGGATGACGTGGAAATTGTATAGTGGAGACTAGGGTACTGTTTAAATTGTATAGTCATGACTATGATTTTCTTTCTTTTATTGTGGTTACAAGATTGTGTTTTATGACAATTACATGAACACTGTAATGTATTAACTATAATGTTAAATTGTTAAAAAGGTGGGCACAAATGTAAAGTTTGCAGGAGGGCGCCGAACACCCTAGAACCGGACCTTTAGATACATACATAAAAAATCCCTTTTTGACACATGAATAGTTTAGTATCCAATGAACTATGCAGAAATGTGTTTTAAAGTTTTTTTTTAATTCATAAATAAAATGTGATTGATGATTTCTTATCAACATCGTAACATTATAACATCAACACACAAAATATTTCATTCTAATCTAAGAACACACACCAGCCAAATAAGCATCATCTAAACTAATGTTTGAAATAATGTACGGTAGCTTTTTTTTTTAGATTTTTATATTATTAAAAGCCTCTTTTGGTGACTTCCATCTAATAAGCTTTACAGTAAGGTCATATTGATTGTTATATTAGTCATGAATGCAAGTCACCCTCATAGAAAAAATGAAATCTAAATATTATTTAAATAAATTAATTTCTAAACACTGCTGTATAGACCATAGAAAGCTTGACTACCTCTGCACTCCACTATGATGACACTGTCATTGCTCATTATATAGAAATCATAGTATATATGAAACAATATAATATGTGCAGCAAAGCTGAGCCCTGTGCAGAATTGTCACCCACTTGCTCCCTGACTGGATAAAGTAGCATGAGGAGGGCTCAGTGGTTATATGTGCAGCTTCTGGTGGCAGGAGTGCCAAGGCTTGTGATTGGCAGAGTTGTGAGATGGAGCAAGGCCGTCTTTCCTGTGAGCACCTCCTCCACATCCTCCAGCACACAGACAGCCTGGGCTGATGAAGGGAGATGCACGGCTCCAGCTGCAGCAGCGTGCACAGCCCTCAGCGGGGGAGAGGAGGACACTGACTCCTGAGGAAGATCTGCCTGCTCACGCCCGACCCTGCCCCCATCCCACTTGTCTGCTATCTGGGACTGGGTCACCGCTGCATGGATTATACAGAGGGGCTTCTAATCCTCTGAGATAAACAAAGATTTCATTTCTATTTCCTGGTTTTTGCGTTTCTCCTGTTTGCCAAGCTCAGAGGAAGCTGAATGAACAGCTGGACAGCTGGATCTCAGGTATTGACAACTATTGTAGTTCTGTTGACTCAGTTGTGTGGTTTGTGGCACAGAAAAGATTACACGTACATAGCAGAGTGACTTTGAACACTGCAACAAGCTAGATTCCTCCTTCTAGTTTTAATGTGATGTTTTTATTCTCATTTTTTAAGTCTGTGTAAATGAAGCATCTGTGCTTATGACTGAACAGATGTCTTCTAATGACCAAAGTCACATGTCTAAAGAGACATCATGTCAAGCAAGATGAAAAGTTTTGGTGTGGCTGCTGAACATAGAACTACACTCCTGATCTAGTATATTATAATGCATCAAATGCATAGAATAAATGCTTTTACAAATATTACATGTATATATTTTACCTTTACCACAGTTGCATCATATCTGTAGTTTATAAAAAGTACATATAAAGAGATTCTCAATCTCTTTGTGTGATTTACAGTAACAGTTCTTATAGTTTCACACCACATGTGCTTATTGTTATCTGAGCTGTCTGTATAAAGCAATCACATTGCAGTCTTCATGTAAAATAAGTACACTTATTTCTTATTAATCATGCATCATAGCACTTTCCATTCACATTAAAGAGTGTAACACACTACTACTAAAGTTTCTTAACAGGTTTTTTTTTACTCATAACTGTATCTTTGATGTAATGATTCTTGTTGTGGGAAAATTCTTTACCTACCAAGCAGGTATATATGAATAGCAGCACACTGTAATCCAGATGGCTTATTTATAGTGTAGTAGAGAGACACTATTTTGTTTCTCTGGATTTCTGCAATTTGATTGTTACTACAATAGAAGGAATTTATTTTCTAAAGCAGTCAGTGATCCATCAGAAGCCCTTTACAACTTTGTAAGGGAGAAATGTCAATCACCAGTTGCTCTCTTGTACTTGGGTCATAATTGGAGAAGCAGGATATTCATTCACATCCATTAGTCTAATTAATATGCTTCCACATCCCAAATGGTCATTCCTGAGTTATTGTTTTAGCCTCTAGTGATTTATTATTTTATAATGCAAAGTTGGATCTTTAAGTTAAATAATATGCAGTGCTAAGTATTGCCTTGATCTATATGATAAACCTTTGCAAGTTGCATACACTGGGAGTACAACAGTATCAATAACACATGGCCCGGACTGCATGCTAGCTCCTGCTTTAAAGTTTTCCCACATTGAAAACTACCCACTGCCTCTAACCCACTTTTATAACCCTCCCCAACCCCCTGCATGAACTATTGTGATTGTGTGTTTCCTTCTTGTCACCCTTCCTTGTGCTGAAATTCTACACCCTGCCCTTAATTCACCACTCATCCTTTTATCATGGAGTCCCTGAGGGGGAACTAAGGACTGATTCATTTTCATTGTCTGAAACTCACTGCGATTTGTTTTCTTACTAATACTTGTAAGAAAATACATAATTGCACAGCACTATGAACCCAAAACTGCTAAACACTATACTAGTTACTATCCAGAACATTTTTTTTCTTTCTTCATGAAGAAGAGATAATACCCACGAGAAAAAAGTGTTGAACAGAGAGAGATCTTTGTTTTCTTTGAGAGTAGTATAGAGAGCTGGAGGTATAATGCAGTAAAGCTTGGAATACAAATTGGCTACTGCGTTGTAGAGCTGAATAAATCAGCCATGCAGCTGTGTCAGGCTGAATGAGGTGAAGACACTTTACAAGAGAGAAATATATAATGTGTTTGTGTGTGTGTGTGTGTATATATATATCACACACACACACATTTTATAAAATGAGAAGTGGGCCAAGAAGTGACCAAGTAGTGTTCCTGAAGAGGTGCATCTCCAGGAAATGCATGATGCAAATAATTTTTAGTTTTGCGATTTCAAGGAAATTGATAACAGAGCCTTCAGAGGTCTCTACTAACATTGCTCAAATGTGCTAAAACACCGTTAAGATCATTGCAAACAATGCTTTGCTGCCACTGCTTACTTAAGTTGCAGTAGGCAGACAAAAGCTAACTGCTGCTATGGCTTTAGACTGGGTATATGTATGTATGTATGTATGTATGTATGTATGTATGTGTGTGTAT
>WWET01000137.1:940963-971488 GCA_011038615.1 Limnodynastes dumerilii | reverse complement strand
TGTGGGGAGTGCGGGAGGAGGCTGTTTCCGTGCAGATTTTCCTTCTTAAGATGGAATATACGCACGGTTACTTAAAGAAGCACTATGGCTCTTAAGTGCCATAAGGTTTCTAAAAACGGGCGGGTCGAGGGGCAGTTCGGCTGAGTTAGGTGCGGATCTGTCCACACCTAGCTCACTCATGAATGAATCAGGTCCAATATATTTACTACTTCAACATAATAACAAATGTTTGCTTAATTGTACATAATACAAGGAAATGTTTTAGTTGAAGTTACTGCGAGTATTATCTGTCTCTCTTTTGGCTGCTTCCTGTCATTTTCCGGTTATCTTAACCTGATCATAACCCCAATGTTTTCATTACATAAACCCAACATTGAAGTGAATGCTTTCTGCCGCCACTGTACGTCTTCTAGACACCGTTCATTGTACACCTTCTGTATAGTTAAAGTATTAACTATAACTGTTATATTACTGCTACAAGTTGCAATTTGTTTATTAACCTCCAGTGCCTTTATAGTTCATGGGTAGATCTCAGGTTTAGAATTTTAATTTTACAGAATCTAGGTGAGGGGCTCTTAAGTACATTGCATTATACATTCATTTTATAATGTTTGCTCTGGATTAATACAAAGGGAAAATAACAAGCTGTATGGACTTAATTCATACAGATGTGTATTTCCCCATAATCTTCCTGCTTCTGTGTGACAGGTCCCTTTCTATTACTTGTCTGTGCAGTTGATGACTCCTGATATCTGAACAGTGTAAAGCTGGGTACACACTTGTCAGTATTGCACCTATCATTTCAGACCATTTAGAACAACATTGCAAAGGTGTGTACGATCTTGATCTTGTTTGTAGTAATATATAATGTTGTTTTCAGGGGCGTTTTAAGAAGTGAGGGGGCCCTTGTGCAGGATTTGTACATGCTCCCCCTTACCTGAGACAGGACTGTCCAGATTCGCGGACCTCGAAAGGGGTGGGCTTAACTGCGCTTTAGCCCTGCCACAGGGGAAGGGGGGCTCATTCGGCATCTATTTCTTACCTCCGGAAGATCTTAGAGGGATAAATAGATGCCAAATGGCCCCCCTTCCCTTGCCAACCCTGGGTGCAGGATGAATGCCACAGGGCACCCTGTTTTGAGGGGCCTGTGTGCACTGCACACCCTGCACCCATTATAGAAACTCCTATGGTTGCATCAAATGATTTGGTTTTATGAACGTCCTAAAAATCCCGATCACCAATGGTATGATGTGGGTAGTGTGAACGTAGGTACGACGATTTGGTGTAGTGGGTACACATAAATTGGCATGGTTATCGGGACTTGAAATTGTAGGAGTTATTGCATCTTACGCAGTATGTGCGTAAGTGCATGGTATCATATACTACATGATAATCTGTCCAATCCAATGAATTCTAATGTTGTGTGTCGTCAGATTAGATTTTATGGTCAAACAAGCATTCACCTCTTCAGCTACGTTAAAGCTATAACCAATAAGCCAATAACTAAATTTACCATGCTGTCAACCTTTCTGATGATCTGAGTACCAGGATACAACAGGAAAAGCTGAATATTAACATGAAATACAATGAGGTGCTTAGACCTATTATACCTTTAAACATATGAGGTGCTTAGACCTATTATACCTTTAAACATATTTTGCATGCCTAACAGCACAAAAATGTGTGAAAGTGTATGTTCAGAATACTGGCTACAATATTACTTAGGCAGACCCCCTTAGATGTTATCTCTAATATCACATTCCAAAAATATTTTCAGAGTGGTGTTTAAGGAAACTGACCTGCTATATTAATGTTACAATGTTGCAAACATATAATAAAATATTGTCAGTGAGTGTATAAGCCATATGTAATGTGGGGATCACTGTATACAATTATGAGTAGCTACTATAAGTCTGAGATGGTGTAAAGTTACACCATCTCACAGATTATCGGTCACGCAATAAATGGGAAATGTCCTTATCTCTCCTCTCCTGCTGGTACTGATGATACTCCTGGGAGGTGCATCTGAGATTGACAGGAGGCCTTTGCGGCTGTTGGTCCTCCTGTTAACCTTGGCAGGAGACCCATGCAACTAGCTTATTTTTGGCTGGCTTCAAAATAAATAAATAAAAATAATGCAGAATGTAGAGCTTTTATTATTTTATTACTGCTGTACTAGTAATAATGGAGTCAGACTATGAAACCAGTCGGTGAATGCATAATCGGCACATTGGGTCCAATACATTTTAAACATGCCAAAAGATAAAATTATCAGACCCAAATGGTTTTTGATCGTGTTATTGGTGTTATAAAAAAATTACTTGCCATACTAATGATTTTTGGTCCAATCACCTAATATTTGGATGATTGGACCAATAATCGCTCTAGTGTGTGGTCAACTTAAGAACTATGATTAAGTAGAAGATGGGAATTGGAGGCTCGCTTGAAAGAGAAAGTCTTGAATGATCTGTTAAGAGGATTTTTGAAGGCTGAATCTGATAGGCTTAAATAGTTTAATTAAAGGGAACCTGCAAGAGGAAGTTAATGCTGGTTTTCCTGTGTATATGGCAGGAGTGAGTGGTTCTTTCGTATGGAATGTACAATCCTAAATCCTCAGTACTGTCCCCATGCTGATAAGCGTTTGCCTCTGGATGCACCAATATGTTCTTGAGTGATCTGGCTTTAAGCTGTGAAGAACACAAATGCATAATAAGGAGCATGATTTACATGATTTAGTCTTCTAACGATGGACCTACAATAGCTTGGATAAACATAGCAATGGGAACAGAAATACTGTTTTTTGTTTTTTTTCTTCAACTTTCTAATCAGACATCTGTGGCCTTCTATGAATAGAAAGAAATTACAGCGTTCAGCTTCAAAATAGGCAGTTTCATTGTCAAACCGTGTCTGACTGTGTCATGCACTGCAGCCCTGTGCTGTATGTCTGTCCATCTGTGACCATGCACCTCAGAATAGAATCTTTATTAGGACCTTGTGCTGCCTCCTTTGAATTTTTGTATCTGACACCTCTGATGTTGTGTCATAATTAAAAACACCTCTAGGAATGGCCAAAGCTCCTCTATGTGGGTGGGGCCCCTATTTTGTTAGGGCTGTTCACTCACTGACTGGGAAAATGATTGCTTTTGCCTCGAAGAGACATAGCAATCGATCCCTTCAGCACTGAACACGGTGCTCCGAAAGGTAAGTAAGGATTCCAACCCTTAACCCTCTCCCTAATCCTTACCCTAACCCTCCTCATCTATTACTCTTACCCTAACCCCCTTTTCCCCCACAGCCTGACCCTAATCCCCCCTTCCTCACAAGGTACCCTAACCTGCTTTTCTTTATTAATAAGAAGTCAAAACAGGTAAGTTTGCATTCGGTACAAAAACATGTGTTAAATACAATGTAATATAACAAGAAAGTTCAAAACTTATCAGCCAATTTGAGCAGACAGAGGTTTGAATCAGTATTAAAGGGAGGCAGACTACCTGCATGGCATTTGAAATTACAAAATTGGAGGAAAGCAGTTAAGAGTAAGATGGAAGAGAAAAAAAAAGAGGAGAGAGGGAAGGGAGGTGGAAGGGGGGTAGCCAGGTGTTTGTTATACCCCGTTCACACTGAGCCAAAAACCCGGGACTTTGCCGGGGCAAGACCGAAAATCCCGGGTCTAGGCTCAGTGTGAACGGTCACACCCGCGTAAGGAGATAGCATGGGGGGAGGCATCGAGGTACAGGATCCATGGGTACCAGATGGCTGTGCATTCTTATACTTAGGTCTTATCAGTGGCAGAGAGAATCAAGTCTTCCATGGACCTGTAGAACTCCACTCTCTTCACCCATTCTAATACTGAGGGAATTTTAGTGGATCTCCAGTGAACTGGGATTAACGCTCTTGCGGCATTACTGAAATGTAGCAGGAGGGAGTGTGTGAGGGTGGAGATGGGGCCTGGAGAGAGGTAATATCCAAAATTTGGGGTCAGTGGTAATATCTGGCCCAATTACCTTATGAGTTATTTCAAATAATTGTTCCCAAAAAGGAATACGTTTGGGGTAACTCCACCAGATATGGGCTAGGGAGTCTATAGCGAGATCACAGCACCAGCACATAGGGGAAACATGAGGGAGAAATGAATGGAGCATCTGAGGCGTCCTGTACCATCTCGTTAGGATCGTTAGATGGAAGAATTGAAAAATACGGGACCACTCTTCGGGTGACGGGGTGTTGGTCAGGTTACGTTCCCAGGCCTCTGTGTAACGGGGAGTGTTAGGGTACAGATCATTAAGGAGAATTTTATAGATGGTGGAGATGGTATGTTTGGGGGCAGTAGATTAGGTACAAAGCGCCTCAAACACGGTAAGGTTCCTTTTAAACATCCCTCCTACATCTAGGTCTGCCCCTTCCCCAAAAAAACCATAAGGTCCTGCACAGATTTAAAGAATGTGGTAGGTATATGTATTGGTAGGGCCTGTAACACATATAGAAATCTAGGGAGAATGTTAATTTTTTTTTGTATGTTAATCCTCCCCAACCATGAAAGCTTTTTGGCTGACAAAGATGTAAGATCACGTTTAATTTCTGCTATTAGCGGAGGGAAATTTTGCGCAAAAAGCTGATCACAGTCCTTAGTGATGTGAACCCCCGGGTAACGTATATGAGAGGAATACCAAGACAATTTAAATCGTTGGTCAAGGGCGGTTGCCTCACTATCACTAATATAAAGGCCCAAAGCCTCCGACTTAGAACAATTAACCTTAAAACTGGAGAGGGATCCAAATTTGGAGAATTCCTCCTTTAATAGAGGGATTGAGGAGTTTGGTGCAGTTAGAAAGGAGAGCACATCGTCCGTGAAAAAAGGGCAAGTTTGGTCTCTTCTCCGCAAATGGAGACTCCATGAATGTCGGGGCAAGAACAAATGGTTCTAGCCAGGGCCTCAATACATAGAATGAATACGAGTGGCGAGAGTGGGCAGCCCTGTCGAGTACCATTGGTAATGTGGAAGGGCGCAGATTAGGTGCCTTTAATTTTTAAACGTGCACTTAGGGAAGTGTATAAAGCCATGACCCGGTTCAGGAAGGGAGAACCCAGACCCATATACTAACCCTAACCCTCCCCTAAGCCTAAACGTCCCTATAGAGGTTACTCACCTTTCCAGTGGACCAGCGCTGGTGCTTCTGAAAATGAATGGGTGAGTATGTCGATCGCATACTCACCCATTCATAAAAAAAAAAATCTAAATTGGCTGCTATTCGAAATAGAGACAGCCGAAAAGGAACTTTCGGCTGTCTTTACTTCTCAATGACTCCCACCTATGCTCTATGCCAGGACCAGGACCAGAAGAATTGAAATATATTTTTGCCAAGTAATACTCCTGTGTGTGAGGAGGAGATATGGACACATTTTATATGCTTACCTGTGCGACACATGGGAGCTCGACATGCTGTATCGCAGGACACTGGATATATTCAATGATGCTGAATAGATTACTCTTCAATCAGCTGGGACGCCTGCTTAACACACCGGAACCTGACGAGGATGTCTGCTTAACACGACATTTGCGGGTGAGTATTATATTCTCACTATGGGCTGCATCCAGACTTATGTAAGTGTTAGTTACTCCTGGGCTAAACCATGTTGATTGCAGGGGGAGTCAAGTTGATTGTATTCTTTGCATGCTGGGATATATCTTTAAATTGCTTACTGCACACAGATACTGACCAGCTTTACTATCACACTGTTATTTAGACTTGGGATAGGAAACATCACCTCTCATCTCTAATACTGTTTGCAATAGATGAAATATGACTCCCCTGCAATCAACATGGATTAGCCCAGGATCTGGATCCATCACTAAATGTTATTTCTTTTGTTAGTTTTAGGGTTATTTATGCTGAACTGGTTCCAGAATTAATAGCAGATTCCATACATTAGACACCATTGCAGAGACTAATGTATGTAATTTGATATCCTAAATTCCATTTTCATTTCTGTGCCCAGGACCCTACGTTAAATATACTGCATGATTCACTGTGCGTGCGGAATGCTGGATCGTATGTAAAGACTTAGCCAAGCCCGTACTGTACAAGTACCATATATAATCCCAACCGCCCTGTGTATCTTGCACGCAGGGTGAGTGCGTCCGCCCTGCATGCACTGAATTCTGCACAGAACGCAGCATCGGGGCGACTGCGTTCTGATGTTGAGTTGCTGGTACCGCGCATGCACAGTATCATATCACCACTGACTGACGTATGTTGCATAATTAATAATAGCCTATATTTCTTTAGGATCCAGTCCAGTATACTGTTAGGGGATGGCTGAATGTAGGCTGCAGTGAGGGAGCGGTTAAGGTTAGGCTGCAGTGATGAGATCATTAAGTGTAGAATGTAGGGAGAGGATCTTTGGGGTTAGACTGTGGTAGGGGGGGGATGGTTAGGGTTTTGTCAGATTTTTAACTATCAACAACTCTAAGGTCAATGCAATAATACTGTTAAGCTTAGTGTTATTACTATAACAGCCCTGTCAAGATAATTTTTTTGTGATATTCATATACCTAATGTTGTCAAGTGTATGAATATCACAAAACTGACTTTCTACACCTGTGAGTCTGTGTTCTGATCAGTGGCAGGTAGAGAGAGGATCCTGTGAAAATGGTTGTCCAGCCATACTAGCTGTTCTCTGCCTATTCCATCAAGAGACTGGAAAGTGATTGATTCCCAGTAAGAGGCTGCATGGTAGACTGTGCATAGACATGGTCTACTTGAGAATAGTGTGTCAGAGTGCAAAATGGTAAAAGAGAGGTAGAAGTCAGAGGATTAGTATGTATTCGTAAGGTGCTATTAGATTTTATTTTCTCATAGTGGTGACTCGATGTCTGTTGATTTGTTCACTATAATTGTACCTTTTTCTAATTAAAATTGCAAATTTCATGAACTACCTGTTCTAACTAGCCTCTGTGGGCCATATTCAGACCTAAGAAGCTCCGACTTCCTGGGTACAGAGAATTAAAAATTATATACAATAAGTAATAAAATACATAAATAAACCTACTACTTCTTAAGAAGGAAAATATGCACTAGATGTTAGGCAAGCCCTAGGGAGCTCTTAAGTACCCTAGGTTCAAGGGGGAGGCGGTGGGGTAGCTTTAAGTTAGATGTGGATACATGCTTATCTGCACCTTCTTGATGCTTTCTGATCTGTGATTTAGGTCCTGTATCTCCACAGCAATGAAATGTAAGTAATCCTTAGTGCCATTAGGTGTCTGAGATTAAACTAAATGTAACTGATATAAAAGCCATACTTTTAGGATTTAGCAAAGTACTGAGGTGTTAAATGCCTTTCTGACATTACAAGCCATCAAAATTTTAGTTGAACTATAATAATAAGCCTGTTTTGCATGACTTTCATTGGATCTCTGCAATCGGCCCAGTCAATGCATGTTTTAGAAACGGACACAGCGTGTGTTTTGTAAAGTACAAAAGAAAACAAAAGCAAGTCTTTGTGTTCTATCGGTGTCTTGCCAAATGCTGCAGGGAAACCTCCAGACACAGTTATGTTGCCTAGTAATTTTTCTGACCACTTCTATTTTGGTCAATCCATAGTCTGATTCTGTTGATTCTTTATATAGCTTGCATGAATACTGCAGCATTATGGAATGTGTAGAACTTGTGCTCCTTCCTACTATTACCTAAAGGGTGTTTATTGATATGTAGTTGTACTGTACTTGTGATATGTGACAGAGTAAGGTTTTGTATCAATCACCAATTAAATGTCAGCTTATATAGCCAGATGCGTTTTTTTTTTAATTACTGTTTGCTAAAGCCATCAAATCATCCAAAAAAACATTCAGAGTACAACTTTAAAAGATGAGTGATGAAAGCATATTCAACAATAATAAAATGCCAGACTGTTTATTTTAATGAACTGGATGATTCATATTGATTAGCAAGCGCTGGACTATACTATCCTGACATACATGTGCTTATGTTATAATCAATAATTCGCTCAAATTCCTTACAGCCAGGGCTTAAGCTGGCCATACACTAGAGCGATTTATCGGCCCAAACACCCAGTTATTGGGTGATCGGGCCAGAAATTGCTCTAGTTAATGGCCAAGAATAATTTTTAAAACCAATAAATGCACCAGAAACACTCTGGTACGATTATTGGATTTTTAAACTTATCTGATTTAAATCACTGTCACCCGATATTTTAAGGGAGCCAATCAGCAAGCTGAAAGGCTCCCTATCCCTGCAATAGACAATGCTGCATATCTATGTACAAAGATAAAAATACAGCGAGCACCAACTTGAGAATTCAACTCCGTCATTGTGATTTCTGTATCTGGGTGATGTTCTGTAGCACATGTGCAATATGAGTGAAACGCACCAACGGTGGGGAAAATGTTTAAGTCGGGAACTTAAAAAAAGCATGGAAAGCATGTTGATGAAACACAGGAGTAACTAGATACCGGATTCAGACGTAATAATGTTAGGTCACTTACGCGCACAAGGTGCGTAAGTGACCTGACTTCACTGGAGGGTGCATGCGCCCTCCAGATGTTATGCTAGGGTCATGATAGTAACCTTAGCGTTCAAACAATTGGGCAAGGGGAAGCATGCTAAGTGTACAGTGTAAGAGGGGCTCCCACACTACTGCGGATCAATGGTGGCACAGACCGCTGATCCGCACGACACATTTAATGCAGGCTTATGGCAGAGTAAGCTGCCATAAAGACCGCACGAGAGAGGGGAGTGACAGGGGGTGTGCACTCCCCTCTCTCTCGCGGACATACAGACCCCTGCACGCATGTAAAATGTGCGGGGGCCTGAATCCGGTCCTAGAAGAGGATATTATTAGATTCAGAAAGGCTACTTATAAAAGGTGCTCCATGGCATAGGCGGCCCATGGCATAGGGCATATAGGCGGCCGCCTATGACCCCGCGCCTATTGCAGATCAACATCTGCACAGATTTACTTTGTAAGCCTGGCGCCACTGGCCGCGGCAGCCAGTACAGTGCTGCCAGGAGGATGGCACTGTACTTGCTGCTGCGGGGCCTTAAATACACACATGTAAGTGGCGCCAGGCTTGCAAAAAAGTAGGGGTAGTAGGGGAGTGGTCGCCTAGGGCTGCCTCTGCTCCATGAAGTCAAAGCTCTATGTAAGTTGGCACTTTAGAAATGTTTCATTATTTTATGCATGCCATGCTCTAACCATGGTGACCGTGGGAGTTCAGGATTCTTTCCACAAAGCTGCTATCTGGTATGAGAACACAGAGAACTTACTTTTTCCAAGGTTAATGCAACATTTATTGAAAACTCCCAGGTTGGTGGTCTGCAGCCTGAGAACCAACCCCTTACTCTGATGAACCATCCACCTACTATTTTTGATGAAATTCTTTTCCAAGGTCATCATATGTGTAAGCAAATGAAAAATGGCAGAGATGATCTGTCTCATCTGTCATCAAATTCTATATTTCTGCATTTATCTCCACTAGAGGCTTAGAGAAAGCCACAAGAAAGAGTATGTGTAACAAGTTTGGAAGAGGCACCTGGGAGGGAAAGATCTTCAACTTTACAGTCAACAGCAAATATTTTTTCATGTAAAAAAAACTACTACTAAAAGTAGTATTAGATTGCAAGCAACACAAATGACCCTTATAAAATATGGGCATTTATGCTCTTTGCTCTTAAGTACATGTGCATACAGAGGACTTATTTTACGAGGGGATAGTGCAGAAATCTTAGGGGTAGGTTCCTCTAATCGTAAAGCCTTTACATGCGAGTGACCTCCATTGGCCTGCACAGGACTCAGGATTCAATGGGGATCCAGCTTTGGTTCTCTGCTATACTTAGAGCTATAAATGCAACAGTAGAAATGGAGGTCTGATCTAGTCGAATATTTATACTGAACCAAACATCCTATTTTGCACTTGTCATTTGTTAGACTGAAGTTTGGTTTCCACAATCTGATTTATATATTTCTTAACAAATGTTAAAAACAGTTCATTCCGTGCTCTTAGACTTGTCTAACAGTGTATAATAATTAGTTGTTTTTTTTTACATTTGTTAAGCATTATTTAAGTGGTTTGTTTACCTTATAATAGAGCTTGGTGAGATCATCTTTCTTCCCTTTTATTCCTCTGATCTTATCATTTCTCATTATATTTACACTGATTGCTGAGAGAATCCATTTTTTTGTAGGACCCTTTTTCAATTCACCTACTACCATTGTATTATTTAGAATTCTATCTGTAGTCTTGAGATATGCTTTTCATATTAGTATTTATTTGATTTGCATTATAAAACTGCTTGGGCTTTTTATGTTTGTTTTACGGATTTACACAATTATGTTTTATAGAACCTCTTAATGTCAAACTATATTTCAAGCTGTTTCATTTCTTGGATCAATTTAAGACGTTTCAGTAAGTTGTTTTAACCTTTTATTGTGCCCTGTGTAGTCTGAGGCATGTTTGTCGAGACATTAATGTACAAATCTACAAAGGAAGACTGTACATTAAATATTGCAAACATGATCAATGTTTGGTTTAAACATGTTTAGAGGCGGATTGTAGAATGATTATGATGAAAGTGAGAATAGTGTACAGCCAAGCCTAGGGAGTGAGTTAATGTAGGGCAGTCTTAACTGTTGTGTTTCCAGGTTATTTAGAAGTTCCCACAGGTTTCCTGTCTTGACCATTATTGTTTATATAAATTAAATATACATGACTTAACTCTTGATACCAAGAACAACCATGACCCTGTATAAGACTTATAATCTACATGAAAATAAAGGTCTTATAGGGCGGACTAGACACTACTAATGTTATCATTTTCAGACATGCTGAAATACAGGTTATGGAAAAGAAAGCAAGAGGGGCTGATTCATAGTTGATGTGGCACATCGAAACAAGTGCAGGCTTATACATTCCATTCCTAGGCCATCAAGACATACTGCACCTGTGGGGCTACGTACAGGTTGGTCATGTTTACGCAGCTTATAAACAATCTAAACACTCTTTAAGCTTATAAATTTACATCCACGAACACAATGATAACTGTGTAGACACTAAAAAGATGCACAATACAGTGGTTATGAATGTAACGGCGTTTCGTTTGTACACATTTGCTTTTAATGGAAATGTACAACACTAGAATGTGTATATTTGGCTAATTTATGTTTATTGATATTTGCCCCTGAGCTGTAACTCCCATGCTGTCCAGCAATGCAATAGTTGGTCTAGCATCTGAGCTTTAACTATAGTTTTGAGCTAAAGCAGGCCTTTTTATATATCTGTAATGCATTTATGGGAGCGAGGGGGCACAGTTTTCTGGAATTCCACTAATCATTTTCCTAAGACTGAAAACTAAACTTTTGAAAACTTCTGTTTACATTTAACTTATGCTTTACACTTATGTTATGTTTATTATGTTTTCTACATGACTATATAAAATAAATCTAAGACTAATTGGAATACAAGTTGGAATACAAATGTGTCCTACACAATAAACATAAGTACTGGTTAGGATAATCAGGGCATATTAATGTGCACTGGGCCTTAAACAGGATACTAATTTGCCTAATGGACAATCTCATTCAAGGGATTAGATCCAGTAGGGTCCCTGGATCATATCTCCATACAAGTGAGAGGAGTGCCTTCCTTGCCCTAATGGAAGGCTGCTCCAGGCGCAGCATCACCATGGGTGTGGGTCCCCTCAAAGAACGGCCCTATTTTGAGAGTTCGAAACTGGCTGGGATATCGATTGGTTATGCCTCGACCTAACTCTCCCTTTTCTCTAGCCTGACCCTAACTCTCCCTTTTCTCTAGCCTGACCCTAACTCTCCCTTTTCTCTAGCCTGACCCTAACTCTCCCTTTTCTCTAGCCTGACCCTAACTCTCCCTTTTCTCTAGCCTGACCCTAACTCTCCCTTTTCTCTAGCCTGACCCTAACTCTCCCTTTTCTCTAGCCTGACCCTAACTCTCCCTTTTCTCTAGCCTGACCCTAACTCTCCCTTTTCTCTAGCCTGACCCTAACTCTCCCTTTTCTCTAGCCTGACCCTAACTCTCCCTTTTCTCTAGCCTGACCCTAACTCTCCCTTTTCTCTAGCCTGACCCTAACTCTCCCTTTTCTCTAGCCTGACCCTAACTCTCCCTTTTCTCTAGCCTGACCCTAACTCTCCCTTTTCTCTAGCCTGACCCTAACTCTCCCTTTTCTCTAGCCTGACCCTAACTCTCCCTTTTCTCTAGCCTGACCCTAACTCTCCCTTTTCTCTAGCCTGACCCTAACTCTCCCTTTTCTCTAGCCTGACCCTAACTCTCCCTTTTCTCTAGCCTGACCCTAACTCTCCCTTTTCTCTAGCCTGACCCTAACTCTCCCTTTTCTCTAGCCTGACCCTAACTCTCCCTTTTCTCTAGCCTGACCCTAACTCTCCCTTTTCTCTAGCCTGACCCTAACTCTCCCTTTTCTCTAGCCTGACCCTAACTCTCCCTTTTCTCTAGCCTGACCCTAACTCTCCCTTTTCTCTAGCCTGACCCTAACTCTCCCTTTTCTCTAGCCTGACCCTAACTCTCCCTTTTCTCTAGCCTGACCCTAACTCTCCCTTGTCTCTAGCCTGACCCTAACTCTCCCTTTTCTCTAGCCTGACCCTAACTCTCCCTTCTCTATAGCCTAACCCTAACCCCCCCCCCAATACTAAAATTCTGTTATCCGGCGGGCCTGCAAAAATGAATGGGCGAGTATGCCGATCGACACTCACCCTTTCATAAAAAGAATTTCTAGAATTGCCCAATATTCGAAATAGAGACACATGAAAAGTAAGTTTCGGCTGTCTCTATTTTGGAAAGCGGGCCATCGGAGCCGAGACTGCAACCGCATCACCATAAGTTTGAAAGAGATCTTCGTTTTAATAGGAAGTAGAATGTGTGGATTACATCTGCTCAATGCATACTCTCTGAATGTATCAACGTGAACTTCACAAATGCACCCATAGTATCCAGTCAATTTCCAGATATATTTTGCATTCAAGAAGAATGCAAAATGTTCTATAATTATATTGGATAAAAGACTCGGTTAAACAGGAAAATAACTTGTTGGAAAGTGTGACAGATTGCATACGTTTCCGTCAGCCAGCAATGTATCTTTTCGCTGTGACTGACGCCTCCCTGACATTTCTGCACCCAGCGGATAAACAGGAAAATGGCAGTTCAGATAGCTTCACTCATTGTGATTGGCTACACATTTTTCTTTTAAGGACTTACATTCTGCATGTCTATTTTTGCAGGTTAGACTGGCACTAGACTCCGGCTTGTAAAACCATGTTTGAAATCGATATATCCCTTAAATATATTACATCATTTGTTTTGACAGCTTAGTAGTTTTTGAAAAAAGGGATGTGTTGCTTATTTGTCACATTGTAAAAATAACTTTGCACATATGTATAGAATTTTTTTTACTACGATGTTGGTCTAGCTGTGCTGTTTTTTTCTTTTGTAGGTAATGTGGTTTTACAGGATGTGCAAAAGGAAATGGTGTGTGGTCACTTCCTGATAACTGCTATAGCATGTTACTGTCACTTGTAGCAATCTTATTCCTGCACACTTCCAACTGCCTTCATGTCATTGGCTCCAACACTCATCAATCGCCTTTGTTTTATTTTTGAAAACTGAGAAATGAATACAGAACAGCTTAGATTTTTGTCTGAGTCTTACATAGCCAGTTTAAAACATTTAAATGGGGGTAGGTGCTTTATAATACTATAGCAAGGGATTTTATGAAGCTTTAAAAACTTTTATAGTGCATTGATAATATATTTAAAAAGAAAAATTTATTTATTTTCTGTTGGGTACGGTCATGACCATGTTCATGTAAAGTGGTGTATGGACATTGAAGGTTCAAAATTAGAAAAGCAATATAAAAATAATATGATAAAATAATAATTGATAAAAAATAAAAGTGTTATGGGGCTGGGAACAAGAAATAGATTGGAATGATGTGACCGTGGGCCGTATTCAGAGATCCGTTTTCGAGAGGAGTTGCGTGCGTATTTTTAGGATCGGATGAGTATACACACGTAAGTGCCTAACGGACGTACATGTGAATTGCACATGGGGACATACGCACGGAAATCCGACGTACGGGAAAATTTACATAAATGTGGGTGGGGGGAGGCATTTAAAGGAACGCATGGAGGCGTGGTTATAAGGAATCGCATGGACAGAGCACGGAAAGAACAGAGTGATCTAGGGACTCGTAAGTCCCCGACAGCACGTCCGGGAGAGGGGAGTGTCGGGTTGTTGGTGGGTGTTTCCTTGCTTTGGCCGTGTGTATAGTTGCGTGCATAAAAAAATGGATCTCTGAATACGGCCCAATAAGAGCGGTTCTCTGAATACTGCCCGTTGCCTAATGAAGAAGTGGTTAGAACAGGAAAGCCCTGAGGTATGAATGGAATGAAAGAGTAGGATGCGGCAAAATGGCAGAGAGCTTGGGAAAGGTTATAACTTCTAGCTTTAGTAATGATTAGATTTTGTAGGCAGTAAAACTATGTAGATATAGCTTATACAAAAGGAAAATGTAATGTAGGCATCTTCACGGTTAATGATATGAATGTATAAACAGGTCTGCAGAAATTCTGCATATACGCCTCTGTCTATCACTATTACATTTCTCACTTCAGATTTCTCCTTTCATAGGTTTTTCTGCTTCTAACAGGGAACTTGATGTCTTCCTTGGTTAAAGCATACAAATGGCCACTCCTAGGGATGGTGCCTTCCTAATACTTGGATTGTAGCCTTGTGTAACGTAGGTTTTTGGTGACTCCATGTAAAGTTAGTTTGTTCTTTTATTATTAAACCGACTGGTTGCTACAATGAAATAACTACTTTTTTGTTTAAGTAATTAAAATTTAGTGCAATGTGACCAAGCACTAGTTTTCTTAATTCTGTGTGTAGAACTTGTAAAACTTGGGTGTAGAATGTTTTACAATGCTATTAATTAGCAACCACATTAAGTCACTAAACCACTGTAGAAGTGTTGGCGTTGACATTTCATGTGACAATATGTATACCCAGTATTTTATTTATTAGCTGAAGTCTGTCATAAGGGAGCATGTCTGGGCATGGGATATTCTGCTGCGGGAGTTTCCCTGTTGTCAACCTTCAGTTGTATATGCTTAGATCCGTGTGCACAAAAGGAAACGCCTTAGGGGATTTAGGAGCCAATTATGCACTTTTTAAGTGAAATCACGATAACAATGCCAGGTCTGCAGTTTGGTTCCTCTCCCATCTGTGAAGTATAGGCAGATGTATCCTGCAGCTGTACAGATTTTCAATTCTGTCAGACACATGTCTATATTTAGTAGCATTATGCCTGACATGCAGTTTTAATAGCTACCTTCCCTTCTTTTCATTCTACTTTGTTATATGCTAGTCTACATGTTTAACTGAATAAATTGTGGTTAGCCTACTGTAGTGGATCTACAATGCAATCTTAGCATGCTGAATCTTGTAGTTCCACAGCAGTTCTTGAGCATGGGGAATAGTGCTTTCGCAAAAAAAATGTATGGGTATAAAAGATAATTATGGGCTGGATCAAGATATCCACAGAGGTGGAGGAATCCGCAATCACTGGGCTGCACTCTTCCACATATCCGTGTGTTCGCAACCTAATAACTCTGTTTCACACAGACAGACCACTGACCACCAGGGCCCATCAAAGGGCCAGATACAGAAGTGTGACTGAATCCCATACGTTTAAAGTACAGAATTTAGGAATCCGAATGCCATACATGCAAGGAGAGTGAACCCCCTCTGCTCTCCCCTTGCATGTATTGGCTTTCCACATGCAGGACCCTACTTTAAATCTCCATGTACAAAATGGTTCATTGTACATAAGGATTTTGTAATGCCTTTACTGTTCCTTATCCCACCCACCATGCTTATCTCGCATACACATGGTGAGTGGGCCTCCTGCTGCGCAGAGACAGAATTCCGCTTGCACAGTACAGACTGGTAGGAGACTTTTATGTATGTATGTAATTGTTCTGGATTCAGCCAAGGACCAGATTTACTGCAGGTTTGGAAAAGTGGAGATGTTACCCATAGCAACCAATCACATTCTAGCTGACATTCTCTAGTATGGAATAGGAAAGTGAGAGCTAGAATCTGATTGGTTGCTATAGGCAATATTTCCACTTTTCCAAACCCGCAGCTTAGTAAATCTGGCCCCACAAGTGAGTAAGTTTGTACTGCAGGCAGCAGACATGCCTATACTTTACACTGTGCTAAGGAGACATGCCCACCGTTGATCACATTCCAGCTCCTCTATTGGAAGAAGCAAAAGCATTCTTACACTTAAGTCTGGATGAGAGTCAGTGTGTTCTGATAGGGTAATATGAATTTGTGCAAATCTACAGAAAAAACAAACTGGCAGTGATCTGATAAAAACATGGTATATGGGGGTAAATTCCATCCATGGATTTGGCCATTTTAATTATTACTATCTGCTTTGTCACACTGACTGTAGGGGACAACAGTCCTTCATTTGTAGTCCTGCTAAACAATATAAAGGTCATGTTAACACACAATAATTATTTATTTATTTATTTATTAACAGGTTTTTATATATAACGCCATCAGATTACGTAGCACTTTACAATTTTAAGAATCAATATAACAGGACTGCGTGGTAACAGACAGACTGGGTGGGTAATAGGGCCCTGCCACAGGCTTACACTCCATAGGGTATTAGGGATTGATACATAAGGGAAAGTGCTATATAATCACACAGCGGACCAGCCAGCTTGCATGGTGCCATTATAGCACACATGCTTCTTTCTACAACTGTAGCATTACATTTCCTGCACACATCTATTGTAAGCTTTAAAGATTACCTGACCATCTTATATTCAACTTATATAGTGAAGTTGCTTGAAAATCTGGTGTTCTATCAAATTTTTCCACATTGGATGAGGAGGAACCGAATGTCCAGGTATCCTAATATCAAATTAGTGCCATCTGCTGACCTTTTCTTAGTATTGCAGCTGTTGGATAAAAATTTTAGGCTGCAGTGTACTAATGGTATGGTGTACTAAATATTGATCAAAAATATAAAAGACATAGAAAAAGCAGGCTTTGGCAAGTATATGAGCATCAGTCTCCAGCATATAATAAGTACAAATATTCCAAAACTATAGGAAATGGTAAATTAAGTGTAATGTATGAATTAGTGAAGTTGTACACTATACCTCTATTACAACATACACATACACATGTGCGGTATAAAATGTCTTATTTTTATACCCATAAACCTATATAGTAAAAGGTTGTAATCCAAGGTAGGGGACATTTCTGAATATTTTCTCCCATGCCATGTCCTGACAAGATTTTTTGCTATGTATGAGTTCAAAAGAGAACAATTTGTTGATTGTTGAGAAATCTTCAGATTCACATTTTTTTGGGAAAATTGGTACTATTTTAAACATATTATGGTTTTGGAGGTTCTATTGTGACATGACAATGTGCATTGCTGTTACTCTCGTATTATGGAAATAGGTGTTTATGATGGGGTAAATCCAGACCTATGGGCTAGTTACGTACGTGACAGCCTAACCCTGCCCATACTGTCCAATTTAAATGCTCCCCCTGCCTACAAAGCGTAATTACAGGTGTCGTATTGATGTCCCCGCGCCTTCGTTCATATTTATGCTGATAATGCGCAGCAAATACAAATGGGTGATTTGACGTCATCAGTTACCGTAAATTCGCTAGCATACTTAGATCAGGATCTGGCCCGATGACATTCGCTTGCGCACTTATTTTACAGTTATAATATACAAAATGTAATAAATGAAGACAACCAATTGATGCTTTTGCATTCAGTTCATTTGCACTTTTATTGTACACAGTGGCTCAACTATCAGATAATGCAGTGCAGTTACATTGATAAATACTTTATCAGCCTTGAGACATAAATGAGAAACTGCCACAGAGCATGAGCTGAAAAAATATGTTACGGAAGTGTCATTAGACCGGAACTTGACTTCCAGTTTCCCCAAATTTACAGAATTCCAAACTGCTGCCATTTTGTTTTCACATAACTCGTAATACTTAGGGCAGGGTATGGCTGCTGGAAGTCTGCTGGTGCAAGGGTAGTAGTTGGTGTAATGATTACACGGACCAATACATGGTGTGTCTCTGTCAGCTCAGCATGTGTATAGCATAGTGATGCACTTAAATCTTTATGCTTTCATGAAGGTGTGTACACTTTGATAATTTGCTTAAAATATAGCTCAATTTAAGCCTTTTTTATTGTGCAATAAATAGTATAAAAATAGAAGATTTGGGAATACATGGACTAGGGGCACGGTTATAAAGAGTGTTCGTTAGGATGCCCCCAAACCCGCCGCCCAAACTTCCAAGAGCCGAGGAAAAATGTTGTGCTTCCCTCCACATACTCTAACCAACAAGCACTCTCCACCCCTTTATATTAGTAACACAATGCTCCTCAAAGTGAAAGATGCTTCTACAAATTTTTATTATTTCGCTATTCCTAGTTACATCTTGTGCTCCTGTGCCGATGCTGCTATATTTCCTTCTCTGATTTGATTTGGCTCCGTAAACTACTTAAAAGGGTTTTTTGCACAATGTCAAGTGAAATCTACGAGTTATTAGTACCTTCATCATTTTAGTCTTTTGTAATATCAGCAAAGTTTTTTCATTGTTTTGCTGTCAAAGCATAAGCTCTTGTGGGCTCTATAGGAAGTTGATAAATATTCACTGTAAGCAGTGACTACATAAAGACAGTTTGAGACTATCTGTACCTCTTATATTATTTTTAGAGGAAACAATACCATGTGATGGACACAACTGTCTAATCTCTTCTGCACAGGCTTTTGAAGTACATTAAAAAAACTGATCTTACACATTTAAAGAGCTGGAAGCTGAGATGATAGTCTTTCACAATGCCTTCATTTGAGGACAAATGTATCCAATTGTTATATTTTGCTTTTGTTTGTTTACTTAACTGCTAATCCCCTTAATGTTTGAGGGTGTCATTGTGTTGTCCTTGGCACCTTCTATAAAAGCTTTTGTGTGCTGTTATCTAGTCTGTGTCTCAATGTAAGGAGCTATTCTATAACCAACCAGTTGACACCTGTAAGGTGTGAGAGTAATTTCACACCTCTCTTGGCTTTAGGTTGCAAGAGAGCTTACAATAGGAAGCATTGTACACACATACACAATCACAAGTGGAGGTGGCACTTAAGATGGCCATGCATAAGGTTATGATTATTGTGTATTTATAAGGCACCACAACGTGTCCGCAGCACCGTACAAAATACAACAACAAAATACAGTACAGACATACAAGGTGGGGATGGACAGCATAGTACATAATAAAATACAATATAAATATAAAAATATCCCAAAATTACAATAAAGTGAAACAAGCACAGAGAGCAAGGCAAAATGCGGGGTGTCAAGCTTGGCAGATCAGGGGGGAGGGGATAGAGCGCAGTGAGAGGTTGAGAGGGAGCCACCAGGTGGGAAGGAGTAAAAGGGTAGCAGAGGGGGACAAGATGGTACAAAGTGAGGGGGGAGCGATAGAGGAGGGAATGTTAGCACCCCTTACATTGCAAAATGGATTAACCGAGCTGTACACTTGCATCTTTTTTTTACCCTTACTCCCAAACTCTGAATCATCCCCATGGTCACACTGTACCAGCAGATCAGAGCTCATCATCTCTCCTAACCATCTGCTGAAACTATTGTGACAATGTACACACTGTACAGATATCTGCTTATGCTGCCCATAGTAATCTGTCTTTGTTACATCGATCATGATTTTAAAGACGTTTACCATAATAACATCTTTTATCACAGCAAATCATGATTGTGGGGGCTTACAGAATCTGCTAAATGATCAAAAAGTAGCTGTAGGTGTGTACTCAGCTCTTTACATGACTAATGCTGGCCATACACTGGGTCGATTATTGATCCCAGCAGGGGGTGTCCCGATAAATGGGACGATTTCCCACCAGGGAATTGACCAGTTATCGGCACTATACACCTCTTCTGCTGGGACTGATAATCCTAGCAGAAGAGGGGGATGGGGCAGGGCTAGTACTATGCTGCTCTGACAGCTTTGTAGTATACCTTCAAAGCTGTCAGTGCAGCATAGTACATAGATATGCAGCAGCAGTTGTTGCAGGGAGTAGTAGAGACAGGGATCAGCCGAAGTTGCGCTGTGTGAAGTGCGGCTTCGGTTGATTCCTGTTTCTAATACTCCCTGCAAGAGCCGCTGCTGCATATCTGTGTACTATGCTGCTCTGACAGCTTTGAAGATATACTTCAAAGCTGTAAGCAGCATAGTAAAAAAAATATGCAGCAGCATCAGCTTTAAAGAATTGGGAGCCTTTCAGATAGCTCCCGATATAAATCAAACATGTTAAAAGACCAAATAACCGTTCCAGAGCTGGTGCGTTTATTTGGTGTTTGAAAAATTAATCCTGGCCACTAACTACAGCGATTGTTTACCCGATCACCCAATAATTGGGTGGTTGGGCCGATAATTGCTCTAGTGTATGGCCAGCTCTGCACTTTATATGTTTATACAAGCTAGGGTATAACACATTATGAAGACAGCCTCCTTTTTGTCTAGTGTGATTCACAGTTGTTTTATACACATAAATATACAGTGGTTAATTATTCTGTATTATCTTGTTCATCATTGAATAGGTATCAGAGTTGTCCCAATGTCATATGCCTGCTCTTTGTTTCAGACTAACAATCGGCACTAAACAAACACAACCTATTGATTTCAGTGCACGTTATTTATATTGTAGAGCTTCCTAGTAGCATAAATCATTAGAGCTAAGATATGCAGGAAGAAAAAGCACTTCCATGTAGTCCACATCGCTTGCATTTCTATGAGCAATACTAATGCAGGACCTGCAAGTGACTGCAAACCTTACAAGAACATAGGGCTGCACTCCTGTACTACAACTAATACTGTAAAACAGCATTAAAAGAGATATACCACACCATATAAAGTTATGTTTCTATTGGATTAAAGAACTGAATCATTTAAAGGTGTGTCTAAACAATCTGAAAAAATGAAAAGGATAATTTAGTGCCTTAAATCCTGATTGCTTTATCTTGTACAGAAAAGGTCATTTTTTTTTTTACTATAAACGTAGTCCAAAAAAGAACAATATAAACATTTTTAGATACACAACAACACGTTCTACATGCAGAAGTTTAAGGACAACGCATTTTATTATATCTCCATAAAACAATTTAATAAAATAGTGATAAAGCGAAATTTGTAATAGATCAACAAACCGGTACTTAATAAACTAGGATTCCTAGCCCAGGTTCAAAGCCCATGTCTAAGAAACACTTTATATTTGTATTTTGTGTTCCCAATTAATATGGATATGTGGCATTTATACACATACTTATAGGGAAAATAATACAACGCCACAATAATCTCCTATCGGACAACCGATTATTGCTACAATCACAATTGTCATAGCACGGTACAGGTTCCAGCAACATAGAAAAAGAAAGGGTTATAAGTATACTTAGGCTCATCCTTTTAACCACAATCAGATTCCCTGCATGTGAAGTATCAAATCCCCAGCGTGTGGAGTAATCAGCTAAGCCGTTTCCGTATGCTGATATGTGGCGGTACCCTAAACGCTATTAAAAAGCTATCCCTATAGATAGTCCAGCGGTCTCACGACCACGCTTCTTCCTTCTTAAATTTCTAAGTGCAGGAACAGATTCACAGATCTGCACCTAACTCACCCGTCCTGCCCCCATCCCGGCCCCCTTTTTAGGTACCTTATGAGTGCCATAGGGCTTTCTTACCTATCCGTGCAATGTCTGCATGAACATTGCTGCTACCTGCCCCTTCCCTCCCCGGCTAATCTAAATACCTCCCCACTCCCACTTTTTCCCAAATCCTATTACGCCGCCTCTTTTTACCTAAAATACTCCAGGCGGTCTGAACTGCATGTGCAGTAGGTCCCTAACTACAGATACGCACCTAAGAAGCGACTGTTTCTGAGGTGTGAATTCGGCCCGCGATCTTTAAAGACCGCACTTATGCAATCTACGTGTCTATGTTGTACGTAGATTATGTAAATGACCTACTACGCATGCATAGTAGGTTATTTCCTAAAGGATCACATTTAAGAAGCCGCAGCTTCTTAAGTGTTAATAAGGTCCAAAATTTCCAGAAGAAAGAAAAGTTCAACCACCGTTGAACACGGTAAATTCAAGCAGAAAAGTCCCAATCTAAATCCAAGGAGTCTAAGATGGCAGTCCATATTTTTATAACTCTGTGGGTTGTTGTAGTCAACGCACTGTAGCTCTGAGAGAGCGCGTGAATCCAACCCCTTATACAAACAAATTCAAAGATGTTTTGTGGGAATCCACATTCACCCACCTTGGTGAGTCGTTGCCAGCCAAAAAATCTGCAAGTAGTCACTAATCTGTAACAAGAGAAAAGGGGAAGCATTTAATTTGCCAAATGCTATTAGACATGAATATATACACATGCATTTATATGAACTGTATTGTAAATATTGTACATTTTATTTGTAAAGGTTACAATATAAACAATATATTTTTCTGAAATGAACATGGAATTGAGCACAAATGGGCAAAATAACTAAAGTACTTTACTAAATAACTATTTATAGTTCCAACTATACTTTGACAGGCAACTATTTTTAAAATCTAAAAAATATATATATACTGCTATAATAGCATATTACAATATTTTATTGCTGATCGGCGATTCTCCAGAATCTCCATACAGTAAAGAAAATGTAAATATTTTATCACTGATGTTTTTGGAAGCTCCTAAATGATCAGTGATGAGTTTACTGTTAAGTACTGAACAATCCAATGGGAAAATGCTTTAGTTTGGAAAGTAGAAAAATCAATTGCAGAATATTCCAGGGTTTACCCACAACTGAGCCCAATCCAGACCTGAATGAAGACACACTTTCCACCAGCTACAGGGCATATCTAAGTCCAGGGCCGCTGATGCGCACGTCACTGTTAAGGCTGCCTTATCGTAGAGTATCTGCCCTTAAGTCCGTATGATGGGGGGAAGTAACGAGGAGTTCACTCCCCTCTTCCGCGTGGACTTTCAGACCTCTCCACGTTAGGAAAGTGTGCAAGGGTCTGGATCTGGTCCTATATTCTGAACCCTAACTTGCAATTTCTGCTCATTTTCATGCGTCAAATTGAATTTCATCTGCGTTTGCATCCATGCTACCTGATCAGAATGCATTCTGCCCTGTCCAATGACACATCTGACAGCTTCAGACAGTATAGGTTCATCGATCCAGACTTCTGAACCATTATCATTTTACCTTCATTTGAGTTGAAGGTTAGTGGAGCAATTGCAAGGATGTATGGATATTGCAAGCTGCGGTTGCGTGTTTGCTATGCATCTGATAAGAGCAATCATAGTTAGGATCTTGTCCTGTATTGTTGGTGCTTTCACATAGTGCTCACACGAAACATAACCAAATATATGAGAACCTGCATTTACATTTGGATGTTGGGGAACAACGTGTATCTGTAGAACAATCTGTATTGTACTTGGCTGTTATGTGTCTGCACATTAACATGCATTACTTGCATACCCATTCTGAGCCGTAGTTGCGTTTGCGTCTGGATCGCACTAATATCCTATTATTTGTATGCGTCATGTTTCACTTTTCAGTCTGGATCAGACCTTTTTTTTTTCCATAGCCTTTTGTTTATTTTTTCAGCTATGACCGTGTTACCTTTGCCTCTCTACACTAACTTGACACAATCACTTTTACTTAAAAAGGATTGATAAAATGTCAATAGGATCCTTCATTTTTTTTTTTTTTTAAATAGATGTTTTGCTTTCCTGGTATTTAATGACAAGTGAAGTATAAAGTATTGTCCATTTCAGAGAGTGACTGTAAGGCAGGCACCATTTATAACCATTGGTTTCTGCTCTGATTGCAAAGTATAATACAATATGTAGGATACAACACTTTGCTTTTATGGTAAATCATTGTTATGTGAACTTCAGAGAACACTCCTGGCTTAGTCAATGCATAATACTTCTGTGCCCATAATTACAGCACTATATATTGGTCTCTTGTTATTCCCTCCAGGAATTTTAGAAGGAATTATACCTTCTTATATTATGACAATAGAGCTTTTCATTATGTAACCAGTTATATTTGTTAAGTGTTTGCTTGGTTGCAAAATGAAGTACCATTGATATGTTATGTCATTGTGTTTGACTACAGAATCCATTTTCATGTATGTATTTATAGTTACTGCAATCCCTACATTAATCTCTAACAAAAGCCGTACATGTTTTGTTATAGCTTGGAAGTACGTAAAGACTTCGGGGAATAGTCCATAGATTGCGTCCAGCATACGTTTTTGCTCAGTAGGAGTAAAAGAATCGTTTTTTCCCTATATTAGTTTTGCAGGAGAAGGTAAAATTGTTTGATATAACATAATCCTGACCGTGTTACACTGAATGACTTTGTGACATTTTATGTCAGAAGCCCCTGACAGTCTCTACACAGCATATGCAAGAAGAAACATTTGAAAAAGGTAGGTTATTAGACAAAAATAAAAGCGTAATAATATTTATGTCCTGACCTAAATACTTAGGTTTCTTTGGCCCAACTACTTAAAAAATTGGACTAACAAGAAAAGACAACACGTCTTTTCTTATTTAACTTGTAGCACGGTTTTCATTATTTGTGTGTGACCTTGAGATACAAATTTTGTTTAGGTCTAATTTATGTAGATATATAATTTGTATATTTATGTTATAACAGATGTGAAAGCTGAATGGTTATTTCTTAATCATTCAATAAGTATTTGTGATTTTAATCATTTTCTACATTATAGCATATTGAAATTAATTATAAAACAAAAGTAATCTAAAGAAAATCAATCTGCTTCTTAATTGAATCAATGAATGTGTTTTTTTGCTGGTGTGTGAATTATGAGGATATTAAAGATCCATTTGGGAAACAAAGCTGTTCCTAAACATACGCATATGGAGAAAAGAACGTTCTTGGCTCCTAAGAAGTTAGGGTTGTGGTTAACATTTTTCTTTAGCATTTGTGAATCGTTCTTACAGGTCTGGGCTGTGCCTATGTTTAGGAACGTTCCTAAATTCTTAAGTTCCTAAGTTCAGGTGTTCTGTTGAAAGCAGAGGTGTGCTGATGATGTGTAATGCATAATTTGTAGTGTAGAGATACTGGTCTCCTTAGTGTGCAATACAAAGTAAAGGTTCATGCCGTGTGTGCAAAATTAGTACTGTTCCTCAATCCCTGTTGTCAGCACCTATGCTGGTTAAAGGAAAGCAAAAATTCCATGTAATACTGGCAGTGGCAGAGGAGTGTCCCTACTGGCTTTCAAAGCCTTTTTTCACATCCCTGGAGCTTTTGCTTTTCAGTTAGGAGTTTAATTAATCTAATTATACATTCTTTTTGTCAGGTCAAGCTAATTATCAGCTAGTGTTTATTGAACAGAGGAATAGCTCAGCTGTTCTACAACAATTCAAAACAATGCCGGTGACTACCGCTAATGAGTGAAATGATGCTCAAGCTGTGTCATATTTCTCACTCTGCAAGTATTTTATTGCAAAGTAGCTATAACAGACTACTAAATGTAATGTAGTTTGTTAAATTGATATTAACCAGGGTTAATCAAATTAGAAATGCTTGTGCTGACAAATGTAAAATTGTGAATAGAGAGTTGTGCTGACCACCACCTTACCGGATTAAATTTCACCAGATAATAAGGGAAAAAGTAGAATGAGGACCTGATTCACACTTAAGAATCTTCTTAAAATAAGAACTTAAAGTCATTCCTGGGCTAAACCATGTTGATTGCAGGGGAGTCAAATTATATCTGTTGCAAACAGTACTAGTGTTGAGAGGTGATATTTCCCAGCCCAAGTCTAAATAACAGTGTGATAGTAAAGCTGGTCAGTATCTGTATGCAGTACGCAATTCAAAGATATATCCTTGCATGCAAAGAATACAATTAAATTAATCCCCCCTGAAATCAACATGGTTTTGTCCAGGAGTGACTTTAAGTTCTTATTTTAAGAAGATTCTTAAGTGTGAATCAGGTCCTAAATTACAAGCTCCTTCTTAAGTGTGGATCCAGCCCATGGCAACAATGTAGTTACTTTCCTCATAAAAGACAGTGCATGTTTCAGTAAATGCTGACTGTAATGCACTGGATAACTTTAAAAGCAGGACTGATCATTTTTACATTATAAGAATATAGAAGCCAATACTTGAACTTCATGGCAATGTTTTGGAAGCTTAAGCTTTTCTCCTGGGATTAAGTTCTCATTTATGCTTCATTCAGAATAACATAAATGCTGCCTATTATGGTGTGGCTCTGATGACAACAAGCTTTTGCTCTGGAGAGTTTCTCTCATGCAGGCATTGGTCCCACATAGATCTGATCTTTCATGTGAACTGTTCTTATCTGTTATGGTGCAGATAAAAATGTCATATGATGTGTAGTACCCAAGTCCTAAAAGAAACATGAGATAAATTTACCATGTGCGATTACTGCACTATGAAATGCCTTCTCTATATCACTGTAAGCTTTCTTTTGAGGGAATAAAATATGAAATAAAATAAATATGTGAAACAAGCTCCAAAATGTTGTATAAATATCGTAGTGTACTTTGACATATTGTATATAAATAGGGCATCTCAAAGAACTTGCAAATATCAAATATAAGTCTAGTATAAAATGATATAACAGTTACAAGTACATTTGTGTCATTTTCATTGTATGCACTCCTGGCTGTGCACAGGCCAGGGTTGTGGGCAGCACGCTGGTTTCCACTGTGGAACACACAAGCCGCTGCTCAGCTAATTCTCTGCAGCGGCACTTGCTTTACCTGCTCGGCCACTCAGCTGACACATCCCTGGGACAGATCAGCTGAGTCGCAGCTCCTGCATAGTACTGTATAATTATTGTTTGGATTGATATGTATGAAAAAAAAAACTTAATTTGTCAATCTGTGAAAATGATGATGAACTCTATGCATCTAATCAGCAGTTACAGTGAAAGTTGTTATAAGGTGATAGTGTTGTTTAAATTGACCACACAATGGCCCAGATCCTGGGCTACGTCCGACAGAGGAATTGCGCATTACGATTGCGTAATTCCCCTGTCAAGAAGGTTGTGCGCAATGTTCTCCTACGCTGGAGTTGTGCCCGGCATACATGACGTATATTACGTACGCCGACTGTTATGTAAAAGAGGCTGCCCCCCCTTTTATGTTTGTATTTAAATTAGGGCTCGGGGCTGGGGAAGCCCCATTACGACAAGGACCAATTCGTTAATGTTAAGGTAGGAATCTGGACACGTAAGTATCCAGATTTTACTACCTTTAGAGGGCAGTGCATGGGGCGTGTGCTCCCCGCTACAATGCCGGCCGTAAGGCGCCCGTAGGTCTAGATCCAGCCAAATGTCTTCTGTGATGGCTTTTTTGGAGTGCCTATTATGCAGTGGATAGAAGATTAAGTTCTATTTAGTTTTTACTCCTTGTTTCACAGAAGTGAGATTCTGAGAAGTCACAAATGTATTTACCATATTGAGTAGTATTCTGGTAAATTCACAGAATTACATGTACACAGGTAGTCATTTTGTGAACCTTTTGGCACAACCTTATGCTGATCTCTCTCCACTAAATGACTTAGGACTGGATCTAGACTCCTGCGCGCTTTCCGTATGTGCAGGAGTCTGTCCGTCCGACTGAGAGAGGGAAGTAAACTCCCCCTGTCACTCCCCTCTCTCGTGCGGGCTCTATGGCAGCTTATGCGGACATAAGCCTGCCTTAACTAAAGCCTTAACTAAATCCGCACAAGTGTGAGATACCCCCCCCCCCTCCCACACTGTACCATTACTATGCTTAGCACTGCTCACCTGAGCGGGCGGAGGGGAATCATATCACTATAACTTAGCTCCGTACGATGTTAGGTACGCTAGTGATAATGCAGATGATCTGTGCATTTAAAGTTACATTAAAAACACTGTAAAAGGTAAAAAAAAACCATGAAAATATGGAAAAACTAGGAATAATAAATGATCAGTGTCCAATATTCAAAATGTTTGACCATCCAGTGCAATGATATCCAATATTATACTGTGATCACCACTGTCCAAAGGGCATATAAATATATAAGCTCTATTTCTATACATTTTGAAGAGGGCCAGATTTACTAATCTGCAGGTTTGGAAAAGTGGAGATGTTGCCCATAGCAACCAATCAGATTCTAGCTGACATTCTCTAGTATGTAATAGAAAAGTGAGAGCTACAATCTGATTGGTTGCCATGGGCAACATCTCCACTTTTCCAAATTCGCAGCTTCGTAAATCTAGCTCTTACAATTTTAAGGAGTCTTCGGGAACGTGTCCACGCTCCGGGTGATATAAGGTCCGTAACAAGAGGCAGTCTTCAGCTAGTGTAGTTACTGAGGGCCCTTAATAAGTGTGGCTATTTCCTTTTCCCTTTTGATAAAAAAGGTCATTCCTTATTCAGTGAAAAGGTCCGATAAATGAATTGGTTCTTTATATTATTCTCTGTCAACTTTTCTGCTGGTATGATATACACATATGATTTTAGTGCTTTTAAAATTCCCAATTGTCATTCCATAATTCGATCAAGAATCTAATAGATGGGAGAGAAAGACTTGCAATGTGTAAAATTGTAAAATAGTATTTATTCGAAACAAAACATAACATAAACAGCAGATAAGATAAATATATAAGTAAATAAGCATAATAAAATATACAATAAAAATGACAAATACCCCACGGGGGGTGGCCCACACCGGACTGCTGAAGATTAATAAAAGATGTTAAAGCCTGGGATATCGAATCACCTATGCTGCAGTCTTTCCAGGGCTCAACCTCCATCTGATTGTACTGACTACCGACGCATTTTGCACTTTTACTTTTGATACAAACATAATAATATCTTATTTTCTAATTTTTTTTCCGTCTATTTAAACCCTCCATATGGACATAGTATGTGAAGCCAGTTATGTAATTTGTCACCATTTAATTGTAATGTGTTTTCTATGACAGCTGAAAGGAAATCCCGAAGATAAGATCTTTATGGAAGGGAAACTTCTTTGTAAGATCTAAACTTGTAATGCAGTTAATTGTCTTACATTGTCCTCTGCTGCCAGTCTATATGTGTGCTGCACAGTGATAGCATGGACAGGAAATGCCTTACTGATAACATCCTCATATGGACACACAACAAATATAAACATTAGAAACAATCAGTGAGATTGATTAATATATATGCATAAAGCAACACAATTGTACTAAAGTTGCTATCGTATGGTATACTATGGGGCATCTCCCTCCCCAAGATTTTCCACCTTGATTTTTTTTGTATACAATTATTTTTTAATTTCTTATTTAAAGGATCATATATTGTAAATTTTGAACACTGGTTACTGGGGTAGAAGTATTAGGGTGTAGGTCACTGCTGCAAACCCTTTCGAAAAAGGACCATTTTCTCCTAGCTAGTTCCAAACTGGTTGGGAAATTGATTGCTTCTGCCTCGCAGAGGAGAAGCAGTCGACTGGCGAATGAATGAAGTTACTACAGCGAACGTTAAGTATGAATTTAACCCCAACCTTACCTTAATCCTAATGCTAAACCTCTCTCTACATTACCCTAACACTTTCCTCCCCGCAGCCTGACCCTTAATCCTCTACTCCCCGAAGCCTGATCCTAAGACTCCCGTCCCTGCAGCCTGACCCTAAGATCACCTTCCCTGCATCCTTACCCAAAGTCTCCCCTTCCATTAGCTTAACCCTAAGACTCCCCTTTCACTACCCTAACCCTCCCTTCCCCACATCTTAACTCTAAAACTCCGACTCTTACTCACCTCCGATCAGTGCGACAGCCTGCAGCAGTGTTTCCAAAGAATGAATGGGTAAGTATGCAGATCAGCATACTTACCCATTCATAAAAACTTTTTCAAAAATAGCGCTATTTTCTAAATAGAGACAGCAGAAAATTAGCTTTTGACTGTGTTTATTTCTAAAATAGCAGTTTCTCAATGTCGACTCCCACTGAAGTATTGGGTATACGTCTTAAGCAATGTTTGTGTATTAGAGACTATAAAATAGTTGGGTTAATTTGCCCATTTTTTATACTGTATATGACAGAAAAACTCACAGCGCAAACTTTTTCCTGTCATCACGGATAATTGAATCGGGCCCTGTATGTGTTTAGTTTTGTTTTGCATGAAAAAATTATTTTTACATAACACTCATTTCAGCAGATCCAAATTGTTATGTTAGGCTTTTAGGGCCGGATTCAGAGCTCCGGCCGCAATGCACTTGAGACCGGAGTTCTGCGAAAAGTGCTACTGTGCATGCACAGTAATTTTGGAACGTAATCTACGTTACTTCTTGCAACGTAGATTGCGTACACGCGGTTTTAAA
>WWET01000137.1:888535-908820 GCA_011038615.1 Limnodynastes dumerilii | reverse complement strand
CCCCCGCTTTTAGGTACCTTAAGGCACTTACGAGTGCCATAGGGCTACCTTATCTCTCCGTGCAATGTGAAAATCTACCTCCCCAGCTAATTTAAATGCCTTCCCTCTCCCACTTCTCACTAAACACGCCTCTACGGATGTCGCAGCATGCGGTCTGTAAAGACCGCACCTATGCTATCTATGCGCCTATCGGCTACTTAGATAGCATAAATTACCTACTACGCTTGCGCAGTAGGTAATTTCGCACACTTGCGCACTTAAGAAGCCGTAACTTCTCAAGTGTGAATCAAGCCCATTGTAACTCACAACGGCTCATCAAAAGTTACACACTGTATGTAAATACAAATGGCCATAAATGTTTATTTCCCCTAAAACTATGAATGTTAACAACATAGAACTTTAAACAAAAATGCTAATGATTGAATACAATAAATGTAAAATAGAACCAGGTACGTGCCAAACATTTAAAATTAAATAAGTACTATGAACCAAGAACCGGATCACAACCTCCTCTAATGCAATACAGGTCACAAGCTGATATAGCTATATACTACAACTCACAAGCTTATATAACAATCTACTTCTACACACAAGCTTATATAGCAATCTACTACGACTCACAAGCTTAGATAGCGTTCTACTACGAATCACAAGCTTATAAGCTTATATAGCGATCTACTACGACTCACAAGCTTATATAGTGATCTACTACGACTCACAAGCTTATATAGCGATCTACTACGACTCACAAGCTTATATAGCGATCTACTACGACTTACAAGCTTATATAGCGTTCTACTACGACTCACGGGCCAGATCCTGACCTGAGAACATCAGGCCACTTATGCACACAAAATGTGTAAGTGACCTGATTTGCAGGCGTCCTCCAGATGTTACGATAGTAACACTAGCGTAGCAAGAATCGTATGGAACATAGTTCCGTACAAGCTCATTTCCTAGGAAATAAGCTGTGCTTCCCTTCCTTCCGCTAAAGTGGGCAGGGGGGAAGCATGCTAATTGTACAGTGTGGGATAGGTATCCCACACTGATGAAGATGAGAAGTCGTATGGACCATGATCCGCACGATTTACTTAAGGCAGACTTAAAGCCCACATGAGAGAGAGGTGTGATGGGGCGTTCACTCCCCTTATTCTGTAGGATGATCCGGTCCTCGCAAATTGCGAATATAGAGATTTACTATTATTCACAGGCTGATCTAGTTATTTACTGCAACTCACAAGCTTATATAGCAATCTACTACAACTCACAAGCTTATATAACTATTTACTACAGCTCACAAGCTTATATAACTATTTACTACAACTCACACGCGGATATAGCGATTTACTACAACTCACAGGCGGATATAGTGATTTACTACAACTCACAGACCGATATAGTTATTTACTACAATTTTCAGACTGATATAGTTATTTACTACAACTCACAGTCTGATATGGTTATTTATTACAACTTAAAAGCTGATATAGCGATATACTACAACTCACAGGCTGATATAGTTATTTACTACAATTTACAAGGTTATATAGCAATTTCCTACAACTCACAAGCTAATATAGTGATATACTACAGCTCAGAAGCTGATACAGCGATTTACTACAACTCACAAGTTTACATAGCAATATACTTTAACTCAAAAGCTTACATCGTTATTTACTGCAACTTACAAGCTGATATAGCTATTTACTACAACTCACAAGCTAAGATATAGCTATTTACTACTAATCACAAGTAGCTGTTTACTCCAACTCTTGGGGTGCAGCAGAACTTTTTACTCCAAACTTTTGTTAAATATAGATTGCATTTTACCCTTGATACCAAATATATGTTGTTTTGTACAGATTGCGCTTTTTATCACCATGATATATTGCCATTATTGCCTTTCGGCCATCACCTCATGGATGTCTGAGCGTTTTCTCAAGCTTAACATGGACAAACCGGAAATCGTAGTCTTCCCTCCTTCATGTATCCCCTCTACCCCTACAATCTCTATTACTATAGGCGACTCCACCATCTCCTACTCCACCCCAGCCTGAACGTCATCCTGGACTCATCTCTCTCCTTTACCCCCCACATTCGCACCCTCTCACTGCTCGCATCAGACCCTTCTTAACAGCAGACACCACTAAACCACTCTCTCATTATCTCCGTCTGGACTACTGCAACATTCTCCTCTCTGGCCTCCCTCTCACACCCCTACAATCTATACTAAATGCTGCAGCCAGACTCATATTTCTCTCCCAACGTACTGCCTCCACCTCCCCTCTCTGTCTATCTCTACACTGGCTTCCTGTCCCTTTCAGAATTCTCTTCAAGCTCCTCACCACAACTTACAAGATTCTCTCCTCCCCCCTCCACCGCTTCCTATCTCTCCTCCCTTATCTCCATCCACACTCCTTCCCGTCCCCTCCGCTCTGCTGGTGTCCATCGTCTCAACTCCAACCTGATAAATACCTCTCACTCCCGCATCCAAGACTTCTCCAGGGCCGCCCCTCTCCATTGGCAATCCAGCACCCTCCAATCCTTCAAACGCTCCCTTAAAACACTTCAGGCTAGCCTACCCTTCCTCCACCTAAGCTTACCTGCCCTCCCCATCTTCATCACTGAGCCTCCTGTTTGTTCACCCTCTCTTACTTACCATGTTAGCTGTTATGAGCAGGGTCCTCCTCCCTCCTTCATCACCCACCACTTCTCACCTTTTCCTCTCTACTGTCTATCTCTTTCCTTATTCATTCTCCTATTTTTGTACTTTATTTAATTTATGTACATGTATTCCTTTTTTGTGTTTTGATACCCTCTGTTAATTATTGTAATGTATATGTAACTATAGGCTTTGCTATTGCATCTGTACGGCGCTGTGGATACCGTGTGGCGCCTTATAAATAAACAATAATAATTATTATTCTAGATTCCAATGGCAATGCCATGGCAGAAGCACTCTCCAGTAGTCTTTATTTATAGCCATCTACTTCTGGTTTTCTTCATTTTGTTTTGGTAGATGTTAATTACATTAAATGTTCTACAAAATGCCACAGAATAACAATCTAGAGAAAAAGTTTACATTACATAATCCTTTACCATAACAGAATATTTATTTATTAACAGGTTTTTATATAACGGCATCAGATTACGTAACGCTGTGTGTGTGTGTGTGTGTGTGTGTGTGTGTTTAGATTACCATGTTTGGATAGAGTCAGGATTCATGGAGCCAATTCATTGTGTATGTAACAATCTAATGCAGCACTCCTAAAATGCAGAAATTCAGGTAAACAAATTCATTAGTATCTACAGCAAAAGGCAGATGTAATATTCTCTCAGAATATCATTATTCATTATTCTTCTTGATCAATGTACATATCCGATATTAACATGACCTATTTGACCGCATGTTTTATTTTTTTTATTTAGGGAAGTAGTACCAAAGAATATTTTCTCCGAGGGACCCTCAATAGTCTGGAGAGATACTTTTACCTAATAGCGTTCAACTACTACCTTCATGAGCAGGTAACTGTTGCCTAAGCCATAAAATTTAAGTATAAGCTTACTTTATTAAGTAATCAAGTAGTTGGCTATTGATGGTAGGAATTCACTGCTTGATATCGTAAATATATTTGAGGAGCATATCTACCACTTCGCTAGGATGACATATCAACCTATTGGCCAGGGTCGCAGGCCGAGGAGGGACAGCACCCGGCAGGCCCTCCACATCCAGGAAGTACAATTTTCAGTTTCCTGTCCTCTGCTATATGAGGGCAGCAAAGCAGATTCAGCACCTGTAGCAAGACTGTGATGTAGAGAATTTTGAAAGCTGTTGCTTCACTGCCTGTCATATAAGTTTAACAGACGGTACCAGCATGAAGCATCTACATCACAGTCCGGCCGATGCTACGTCTGCTTCGATCCACTGCTTGTCATGAGGAGGGGGAGCAGTGGGCTCAACTGTAGATCTGATCTTTTGCTCTTGTCCGCTGCCTGTCATATGCAAGAAGATAAGGCAGCGAACCAAAGCATAGAAAGATCTCATGGGCTGTACAGCTGAGCATATACACCCCTGAACCCTTAGCTGGGTTCTTCCTTCTGGTCGATCTTAGCAGCAGTTTGGAAAGGCAGCCACAGTCTCAAATGCAGCACATATCTTTTTCTATGACTTGTTTTTCCATAAGTTGAGAAGCTGCTGTGTGCATGACACCACCTAAAAATAGTCTTCATTGTTTCATTAAGTATATAATATTCCTTTACTCATATTTAATCATTTATTTATGTTTCCTTTAAAGCTGTGTTTTATTGTGTTTAACCTGCTTTCCATGTGTTATCCCTTTCAGTACCCCTTGGCTTTCTCACTGAATTTTAGCCGGTGGATGTGTACACATGCTTGGATTTACAGACTTCAGGCAAACATGAATTTGTCAGAACTTACGTTGTCTGGTGAACTACTCACAAAAGGCACAAGAGTTTTGGTAAGTACAAGCTTCAGTTAAACTGTATGGCATATAGGAAATGTGGGCCTTGGTATAACAGCATACAACAAAAGTATTTTGTCTTCCTGATATTGCTGTTGTGTCTAACTGATCAGACCAGTGTTATTGTAATGTGCACTGCACTGTGTGCAGTCGTGTGCCCACAGAAATGCAAGTAAGAAAACGGGAACATTACTTTCAGTACTGGCCCAGAGCATTTTTTTTTTTTTTGAGGTCAGACAAAGCAGTTCTTTCCATACTCTATTATATACTCTCACATTCAGACCCATCATCCGATAATCAGCCGATTGTCCTGATTATTATGTAGTGTGTAGCCACCTTTATCCCAGTTACTCACTTCAGGGTCATCTGTCATTTGTATTAGTCAAATCTTCCATATTCAGAGGAAACGTCTAGTTCGCTCCTTATAAAAGTAAATTTTTTAAATCATTTTACTTGACTTATTTGGCAGTTTCTATCACACTGTTTTCTGTTATCAGGTATTGGATGAACGGTTTTCTCCAGATGTACTGAGCACTGTGAAGGAAATGAATGTAGCCAACTTTCGAAGGGTGCCTAAGATGGCCATTTATGGCACTGCTCAACCAAACTCAAAGGTGCAATAAATAATATTTATCAGATATTTACTATATTCACTTGTGTATATGTCATAAGTAGGGTTTTAATCTATAGGCTAATGCACCAGAAACTTACTAGTGACATGGGCTAGATCTTCATTTAAGAAAGATAGGTAAAACAAACACGTGCACCAAATGTCATGCTACAGATCTCTAAGCATATGAAACTGCGTTCTGTATGCTAGGGGATCTGAAATTGGGGGTGGCACTTCTATTTTGCACACCTAATCTGCCTAACCTGATAGGCATGCTAATTAAGCTCCAGGGGCGGCGGTCACCAGTTTTGCACATATCTGTGTTCGGATGGACGAAGATACATACACAGAAGTTAAGGTAGGAGAACTCTGCAAAAGAGAGGGGAGTGACAGGAGAGTGTACTCCTCTCTTCCGTGCGTACTCCCGATCTCAGGTCCCATCTCTGTAGTTTTAAGTTAAGAGAGATCCAGATGTGAATGCAGCAGCTAAGGCTCCATTATAAGAAATTGGGTACAGACACAGCCAAGCATACTGCAGCCACATTCCTAGATACGTTCTCTTTCTCCAGCTATGCTAACGCAAGAACAGGATGCTACTTGTATGTAAAGTAGAATTGCTAAAGCCTGTGTGTACTTCTGCAATGAATGCTGGATTGGGCTGGCTTGCATGAACCTGGTATTGCTGTACTATGACTACATTTTTCCACACCTTCCCTTCCATCAAACAGTGTGTTGTGGGTCTGGATTGCTGTTATTGCATGTGCATTTGTTCCGGACATGTGCAGTGCAAAGACCAGCAGATATATGCTACTCGATAGTTCATACGTTCCAGACTGGATCACTATTATATAGAAAAATATCAGAAAGCTCTGATTGACTGCTATTGGCACAATAAAATGCATGTTTGCTTTCTGAATATGTAGAATTATAGCATTCAGGCTTTCATATGATTTCAGATCCCAGCATTTGTAAGACTAAGCCTTGGAACTAAAAGGTTTGCTTTATGGCTGATGAGACAGGACAGTATTGCTTCGACGCCCCAGATACAAGAGAGTACTGTTTACATGAGCTGAATCCCAGTCATGGTGATATATTAGAACGATTTACTACCAAAGACACTGGAAGCGGCTTTTTCAGAGCTGAATTGCTCCTGTGTCGTAATGGAGGAGTGTTACTCTTTCACACTAATGTGCCACTACAGCAGCCATTCAACTTCTATAAATACAGCGCTTTACTGACTACTAAATCATAAAGTGCTGATTGTTCTGGAAATAGAGCAGTGGTTCTGAGCCAGAATGACACAACACAAGTCTGTCCTGATTCCAGGCTGAATGTGTCACGAAAAATCAGGAAAAAATGCCTAAAAATGTTGTGACACAGGAAGAGACAGTACTCTCTTATTGAACGCAGCACTTCTATAAATGAAGGACTATAAGCATTAAATCTAAATTCAAATGTAAGTAAAAATAAATAAGTAAATATGCAGATCAATGCGTAAAATTTAAGGTGGGGTTCTGGACATATAAGTCTCCAGAACTACTACCGATAGAGGGGAGTGACGGGGCGTGCATGCTCCTGTACCTTGCATAATTTCAGACCCCCACATGTACGTAAAGCGTGCAGGTTTCTGGATCTGGCCCTATGTCAGCTATGTAACTAAATGGTGGGGTAAATACTAGTCATTCTACTATGTCACTGTGATTGTTGTGCAGTGATTAAAGATTGCAATATGTAACCAGGCCACAGGTTGTGTACTGAACTATCTGATGGATGCAAAGAGGAAATATTCCAAAATACTGTGGGTCAACCTTCGAGAGGATGTTATAATTGAAGGCAATGAACAAATATACACTCCAAGGGAACAGGACTACTTGGAACAACAGATTACAGTACCTGTGACTTCACCAGAACAACTGGAGGTAATGACGCATAGCCTCTTTTATTATTTATTTTGTTTATTAACAGGTGTTTATATAGCACCATCCTGTTATGAAGTGCTTTACAATTAATACCCATAATATTTTTTTTGCTTAATTATAAGAAAATGTTTACACCTCTTACATTAATTTGCTTCTACATACAACCTTTTGCGATTTTATAAACCATTTACATTTTGTTTTTAGTTTCTCATTTTTTTTTTACGTAAATTTTGTTTATTGGCATTCCATATAAAGAAATAGAAAACACCAACAGCCTTCACAATACAAAGTGAGAATGCAAATTTACAAAACAGTATCCCATTGACAGGTATTTTTACTTCAAAAATGAAAGCAGTAATACAGACAGAAGGGGAGGGGACACAGGAAGGGGAGGGGATACAGGATAGGTGGGGAGAGGGAGGATTTGAGTGGTAACAGCCTGAACAACTATGGAACCAAAGGAGGCTCATTTCATAAGAAAGGACTCTAGGTCACAAGGGACCAGACTCACAGATGTGTGTTTACTACGTGCGCATTTTTTCGCACGCATGTAGCCAGGCAACACCCATGACACTCCCTTAGCAAGGATGGGTTTTTGGTGACTTACGTCTCCATAGGACACCCTTAACTCTACGTGTGTACTTACACACGTATGTTACTTCCGTGTGTGCGTGTCTATCTAACCACGCCCTCAAAAGCCCATTTAAATGCCTCCCCTGTCCACTTTCACGTAACTCGAACATACGAAAAACAACCACGCCTCTCCGTATGTATGTCCCCAAGTGCGATTCACAAGTCCGTGCCTAAAGTACTTACGTGCGTAAATACTACGTAATTTTCATAGAAAAAGTTACTACGTATTCGCAGTTAATCTGCTCCTAAAAATACGCACACAATACGACGCAAAAACGTATGTGAAGACGGCCCATGCTGTTTAAATTAGTCTGATTCTTTAAAAAGTAACAGGCAGTAAATTCCAAGCATTTATCCAGAGTAGATAAGGTGAAATCTTTAGTTTCTTCTTATTGTAGCTTTTTGTTGCTGACACAAGCCTACATCTTTGTTTTGTGTCCTAAAACAACAAAAAACAATACAGAACTGCCAGCTAATAAAATAAAAAAGTAAAAAAAACCCCACACATTTAAAAGCTACAGAGAAACATCAATGGCCCGTATTCAGAGTACCGGACGTATAACATATACGTCCGGTGTTTAGCGATTTTTACTACTGCGCATGCATAGTCATTTTTTACCGTAATCTACGTATGTAAGAAAAAGAAGATTACGTTAAAAAAAATGACTACGCATGCGCAGTAGTAAAAATCGCTTAACACCGGACGTATATGTTATACGTCCGGTACTCTGAATACGGGCCAATGTTCTGATTAAGTAGCAGCCATTTAGATATATAGGCCCAGATTCACAACACCGTACACATACAGGACCGTATTCAGAATTAAGAGCGTCTGGTAATTTACGCACGCAAAATGCGTAAGTGGGGTGATTTTTATTTAGTGCGCATGTGCAGACCATGGAGTTACGAAGCGTAATTGGAATGATGCCTAAGTAAATTCCGTACGACAAAAATACGTCCGAACATAAAAGGTCGGCAGGATTATTAATAAGTAGGCGTCAGTCGGAATGTAAATAGCAAAAAATGGGCGTGGTAATGTAGTAGAAGTGCGGTTGTATTTGCGAACGTTTTACTTCCATCACATATACGTGCGCTAACGATAAATTTGCTTTTACAACAAATTCATTACTTTCCGAAATTCATTACTTTTGTAAAACATACTTATTTTATATTAACGTACGGATCTATTACGAACGCACAGAAAAGCTTCTTAAATCTGAATCCGGTCCTTGGTCTTAAAATATTGATAATAGCTACTACGCATGCGTAGTAACTATTTTACGTAATCTACGTATCGTTTCGTTACATAGATTGCGTATATGCGGTCTTTAAAGACGCATACGCAATCTACATAACAATATGTAGGTTATGTAAAATAGTTACGACGCATGCGTAGTAGCTACTATCGGTATTTTAAGGCGGTATGTGCACACGTACGGTGTTGTGAATCCGGGCCATAATGGTGGGAAATTTAAAACCACTTTGTCCAATTGTATAAACAAATGTATCTTAATCTGGAAATATACTTCTGAGGGTTTGGGGGGATTCTTGGTCTTTTTAGATTATAAAAATTAATTTTTAACAATAAATGTACCTTGCATAGTGTCGCCAAATAATAATAGTATAAGTAGTGACATGTTTTCAACTTTAAACTTTAAAAAAGCAGTCTAGAAGATGTAGTAAAATCCTACATCTTGTTTGTTTTAATTCAACTGGGCAAATTAAGTACTTTCAGCCACAAGAGGGCAGCGTTCATACATCTGTTATTTTGAAGGAGAAAAGTAGGCGATAGATTACTAAAGTTTAAAAGGAAAAGCAAAGAGCAAAATATAAATAAAAACACCAACCATAAAATGAACATAATGCTGACTCTAAAAGTTCTGCCCCGGGATTGGTTATATGGCCCAGCTGACAATATTTAGCATTCACTTCTGTATAACTAATACACACAATAATCAGAGCAAGACAAAAAAAAGGGCACAACTTCAGTAAATCATACAAACTCTCCAAGAGGGAAATTCATACCTTAGGCATATTGGAACCTCATATACACAGATTCCATGTATTTGACAAATATATAACATATATACATATTTGATTAATTTGTGTTCTCACAGTTTCCATCCATGTGTGTATTTTATTCACATACGAATGGAGAAAGATCTATAATTGTGCAAATGACATTTCAGTACTTCTACAAATTTCTATAAAAGTCTGTAGCTTTGCTTTTTCCATATAATCTTCCAATAAGGAGTTCAGTCTGTGGATTTACAATGCTCTGGTCTTATTTTCATAGAAATTAGAAGCCACGATAGCAATTCACATCTTGACCTCACAAAAGTGGTTAGAGGTTTACCTTGAGCAGGAGAAGCAAATGAAGATGTTTAAAACATGTCAGACAATGCAGGAAATATTTAACCAACAGAGGAGCTCATGTCCAGGTGTGGTGTACAGAAGAATCCCCATCCCTGATTTCTGTGCTCCCAAGGAACAGGTAACCAGGAGGAACTGATTAAATGACAATTGATAGGGTACACAAATAAAAGAGGACGTTTTGTTGTCATAACACTGGGACTTTGCAGAGAAATATAGAAAAGGATGTTAATCATTAATGTCTGATATGTCTGAAATAGAGCATTTGTTTTATCATGTTGTACTGGGTGGCCATTTTTCAGTTTCCCATTCTAAAAATGTTATATACTAAAAGCATTGTAGTTAATATCTATAATATAGTATTATTTTATACACATTTTAGCATGCCTGACATTTGCTTTGTAATGTCTTGCATTGAGTCATTTGCTTGAAGCACAGCAACACATGCTCACAGTGCTCACCACAGTACCTTACCCTGGATGTAGTGTATGAAAGCAAGTGTAACTCTACATCTTTTATTATAAGACAGGATAATGCTGCTTATACATGTTATCTTGGGTGGTGTTACTGGCAGGTTCCCTTATATCTCTAATGGCCTCACTCTTTATACCACCACATCTTGAAATTGGGGAAAATTCATGAAACCTAAGCATGTGGACCGTTCCCTTTGTAGTTCCAATTGGTAGTGACTTGTTCCAGTAATGGCACCGGATACAGAGTTAATACCCAAGGTACCCTATGCATGCAGAGGCCTATTATGCAAGATGGATGATGGCCCTCGGCGGGGGTGTGGCAGCCTTGTGTATGCATGGTGGGCATGGGGATTAATACAAAATGTACTGTTAGGGCTTGGCTACGTATGATTCATCATTACGCCTCCGTTATGTGTAATATTTAGGGTAGGTTTCTGACCTCATACATTTTGTACGTGTGAGAGGAATGTACCACGCTTGTACATATGGACTTAAGGAACCTTGAATACACAAGTGCAACATGTATGTTGCATAAATTGTGTAAAAGTGAATAATTTAGGAAAAGTATTGTAGCCAATTTTCCCCTTCAAATTCTAGTTAAGAAACAAAACAGAAAACACAACGTCATATACCGATTGAATGCTTGTCTGATGATTACGTTCATCTTTGGTGTAAAAACCACAACTGTAACAAACTTCAATAGTATTTTTTATTAACATGGTTTTATGATGGACACTAACCTGTGACATTACAGTACATCGGGGCCTCCTTATCAGTTTTTCATCCTGTCCCTGGCTATCCTGACAAGGACATGGAGCAATGTTCTTGCCCTTGTTGGGGTATGTAATGTGGGTCATCGGTTTGACATGAAGTGCTGTAGATTATAGATTTATGTGGATAAGTCTCCCTAACACGATTGTGTCCAGCTGTTATGTGACGTAACTATAATTTAGCAGCTGGAAAAAAAGAATAACATCTATTTTGTTTCAGTGAAAATAAAAAGATAATGTTTCATGTTAGTTATTTTAAATGTTTCCCTATAAATTAGAATACATTGGTTGCAGATCACTGCAGGGAATCTGTGTCTTATGGGTTATATGACACTGAACCATCTGTGTGTATATAACATTTTATTGATCTGCATAATCTGTACTCTGTCTGTACTACAGGATTTTGACCTGATTCTCCAGTCTATGAAGAGCACACTTGCTGAAGATTCCAATGCAGCTTTTGTATTCAACTGTCATGGAGGCAAAGGGAGGACAACAACTGCAATGGTCATTGCATTACTCACCCTCTGGCATTTCAATGTACGTCCTGGTCCAATATTCTACAGTTATTACTCTTTTATTAGTATTAGGAGAATACATTAACAGTTCCATACTGATAATATATGTGCTAAATTGCTCTTCTATAATAAATTGTGTTTCCTCTTCCTGATCATTTAGCCTATCACTGTTAGTGGAGGTAAGGCAAGCTGTTTGAGTTAAAGTTGAACTAGGTACACACTTCTCCAATCCTCTTCAGATCCAACTCCAGTCCAGACTGTTTACAAAATCCTACAGCAGACCAATGACACAGATACAACACCCAATCCGTGCATACACACTTGTCTAATTTTACAGCAGACCTCCATCTGCTGAAACTATCTGCTCTAACAATCTCCTCGCCATACACATTCATCCAGTCTCGCCATACCGCCTGTTAGTTACAAACATATTAATAGTGGGCTGATCTATGTGGTGTGTTAACATAAACAGCAAAAAGAAATGGAATCATTGCTCTTTGTTGTCATTTGTGTTTCGTGTTAGTAAAAGGGGTTAACTATACTAACTACCTATGAGATGACATTGCAGGTTTACAATGAGATGACAAAATATATGTGAAAAGAAAAATCGATAAATATAAAGTCGTTTTACGAAGTCAACATGCTTCTTTAATAATCCTTTAATAAAGACCGATGGTAAGCTTTTACACTGTAGAAAGCTGACATGTGCGGTATTTACAAGTTCTTAAAATCTGCTATCTCCTGGGGCTATTCACATTGACAGCTGCAGCGACATTCGGGAATTCTACATGCAGGCCCAGGTCAAAAGCGATGCTGCGTAGTGGAAGAATCAGACGGAGACTTGGCCAAACAAATTGCAGGAGCATACACTATTTTATATTGGTCGGGTGGTTGACGGTCAGGTCTTCAGATTTTTAAGCATGTTTAAAAAACTTTAGACATGACCAGACAACCAGGATTGGATTTTATGGGTGGCATGAGCATACACACTTATCCAATGACTGGTCTGTAGGAGGCCAGATTGGATGAGAATTGGATTAGTGTGCACCCAGCTTCAGAGGTCTGATAAGTCATCTAACAGAGTGACTGAGCAAAACTTATTGACCTAAGGATGTGTGCTGCCTCCTTATCTTTATTACAGAGCATTCCTGAAATTAGTGAGGATGAAATTGTAAGTGTTCCAGATGCCAAATATACCAAAGGAGAGTTTGAGGTAAGATCTTTCTCTTTCAACCCTTTATTTTTTTTTATTTGGATTTTTTAAAAGAAATTGGGGATGTTTAGAATTTTATTAAAATATAGACCTGTCATTTCTCTATACTGGTGAAAAACCCTACTGTAGCTGAGGAAGACTGTGATATCAAGCCTATGGAGAATGTTTATTGAAATAAATGATCACAAACTATAGTTATAACTATACTTTAATATACAATCACATGTATGATTTAATATTTTGCTTAATGGGCCCATTTTCATTCAGTAGTGTAAACTGTTAATAAGTGTGAAAGACTCGAACAGGGAAAAACCATAGAGACTCGGGGCCGGATTCAGAGCTCCGGCCGCAATGCAATTGAGGCTGGAGTTCTGCGAAAAGTGCAACTGCGCATGCGCAGTAATTTTGGAGCATAATCTATGTTACTTCTTGCAACGTAGATTGCATACACGCGTTCTTTAAAACCGCGTGTACGCAATCTACGTTGCAAGAAGTAATGTAGATTACGTTCCAAAATTACTGCACATGCGCAGTAGCACTTTTCACAGAACTGCTCTGAATCCGGCCCTCAGTGTCAGGAACTTGAAAGTCAGTATTAATATGTGGATAATTATCTCTTACTTACCCAGTCTGTCTGTTACCACCAAGTCTTGTCATAAAGTGCTATGTAATCTGAAGGCTCTATATAAAAACCTATTCGATTAAACGGTAGAAAATTGAACCAGTTAAATATCCAAATAAAGTTGACAACATGCGTAAATTATATGTATAAAAATTGTTAATCATGTTTATTATTTTAAAAAAAGGACAAACTGTTTGGAAACAATTAGAAGAGAATATAAACCAAACTATTCAACGATAAAATGCATGTTCTGCAACGGATAATCTCAGTGCATTATAAGCATGAAAATGTACTGTTTCCCCAGCTGTAAAAATATAAAGGTTCTTAGACTGCTTAAAAGAGAAATACACCATTATTGTGTATTATATTCGGCTAGAAATGAATTTCCCTTTAAGTGACATGATGTAGGTCATGAACTTATTCAAAACTCTCAAATGTGGGAAATGACGGCTTTAAAAAGGTTACTTTAACTATTGCCAGATACTTTGGTGCCCAATGTGGGTGGAGAATTTGTGGTTGAGCTTACCATGTCAGCATGATACCGGGGCTAATCCACATCTTACAGTTTCACAGCGTATTTAGCTTGATCCTCTGCCAGGTGCTATTTGTTGCAGTCAGCCCAGTGGAGATGTGCGGCAGGCCGCAATAGGACCTCCCACAGGCTCATTACAGGATGTAGCCTTAAAACACACACGTTGTATTACATTTTCTGTTTTGCATAAGGAAAATTATTTTCACCAACATAATTTGGTCTCCTCTTGGAGTCTTCTTAAAAGCTCCAATCTAGCCGTTACTGGGATTCTGAACACTATAGACAAGTTCTTGCTGGTTTTGTTCGAGGTAGACTTTATAAGGGTTATTTATATATTGTTTTTTTTGCCCTAATAGTGATCTACTGAACTTTGAGTAGACTTTTCTTCTTTCATTTAGGACTAATGTAGCTAGTCTTCTGAGACATATCTCGATGTAGTGTACTGCAATGGTAATTATTTATAGAAGACCACTACTAGGGGGCACCAGGATGCATTGACATACATAATGCATATTGGGGTAAATACAGACCTACGGTCTTGTTACGTTAGAACGCGTAGCGTATTTACTCTAGCGTAATTTCTATGCACTGCCCTCGCTCGTACGTACTTTGGTTGTTTTACACTACCTAAATCCTACCTTACCTTTTCCTACCGTAAGTACTGACATACGTAATGGATTTACGTACGTGACAGCCAAACCCAGCCCATACTGTCCAATTTAAATGCCTCCCTTCGCCTCAAAAGCGTAATTACAGGTGTCGTATTGAAGCCCCGTCCCTTAGTTCGTATTTACGCTGATGGTACGTATGTTAGGATTTACGTGGTGTAACATCTGCCGCGCATATGCGCAGTAAATACAAATAGCTGATTTGACATCATCGACTAGTGTAAATACGCTAGCGTACTTAGCTCAGGATCTGGCCCATTGTTGGTAATTGTCTCTGTTTTTTTGAACCTTGTGCTATGAAAGGTTTAAACTTACTAGCACAAAAGCTATGCTGGTTATAATGATATTGAATAGTTAAATATTAAAGACTCTCAGAAATCTAAGTTTAGTATAATGTCTAGTTTTTTTTTTTTTAGCTCTTCTCCATATGATAATTATGTCTGGTAAGAAATGAATGGACAACGTCTTGAAAGGAGAGATCAGCATTAAAGAGATAGGGATTCCTTCATTTCTGAAGCTGTATCAAATATTTGGAAAGTACAATTATGAAGAAATTAGAAGTTTCTAATTAATGGAGCCTTGTTCTTTCATATCATGTACAGAGCCCAGCTACTGATATGAAAAATAGCTTTACACTGATATGAAACAAAAATTGTCCCCGTCAGGCAATGGATGCTGTAAAAATTATTTTTCCTGCTTGTTAATGCAAATCTACTGCAGAATTATAATGGTCAATCTAAATATAATTACGATGAGACTCTTGCTTGGGTGTCTTACAGGTAGTAATGAAGATTGTCCAGATACTCCCTGATGGGCACAAAATGAAGAAAGAAGTGGATATGGCACTTGACACTGTTAGTGAAACAATGACTCCTATGCATTATCACTTGCGAGAGATCATTATAAGCACTTATCGGCAGGTGAGTAGTCATACTACCTAAATGCATGACATCTTGTGACATACAAACATACAAGCATTCTGGATGGAAGCGTGTATGTTACTAAAAAGTAAATGGACACATCTTTATAGTGTAAGCAACAGTACTCAAAACATGATATCTATTGAGGAATTAGGAATAAATTAATTTGGTCATTGTAACAAGCAGAAAGTCATGACTTCACCTTTAAAAATATTTCTAAAAATGACAAGGACACATCCAATATAAGACTAGGGGGATAGATAGAGGCCTTTGGCCCGTATTCAGACCTCCGTCTTCTGTGGCCGTCCGTCCGTAACTATCCGATTGAAGTTACTGGGCATGCGTAGTAATTATTGTACGCTATTTACGTCGCGTTTCGCTAGGTAGATTGCGCACACGCGGTCTCTAAGAGGTAAAGAGTCACCAGAACACCCAGTGATCTCTGGGGAATGCAGTAACATCAGCAGTAAATGTTAAAGGAAAGAAATATTGCTACAATCTTTAACTCAAGAGTTGAATAAAGGTGATGACAGGAACTATGGTGAGAAGAATCTGGACTTAAAATTTGGGTCCTCTAAAAGCCACCAGATAAAGAAATAAAATAGGCACTGCATGACTTCTTACCAAGAAGCATTGAGCAACCGGTTTTTACACGCAGTAATATTTAACCACAAATTGGAATTTCACATTTTTAGCAGTTTTTTTTTTTTGTTTTTTTTTTAAGGTATATTCACTTTCATGAGTAATGTAAGCCATACATTAGGCTCATCTGAATAGACTGTGTGAAAGTAGACGTAGAGGATTGTACTAGTGTTGTGAGGTTTACTCTTGTACAATTTTAAAGCTTATTCTTTTGCACCTAAGAAATTTAAGCGCACAGACAGAATGGGTAGATCTAGACCACCGGTTCCCAAACTGTGCATCGTCAGGCGTGATATGCAAAGCCCACAGCATCTGTTTCCACCAGTAATGGAACGGCCTATAGGGTGCAACAAAAGGATTACTGAGACACCTAGGAGAAGCCACAAGCCACAATAGCCTAGGAGCCATACATAAAGGAACAACAGTGTATTTATAAATGTAAAAAAAACACTTAATTCTGCCACTATACTAGTTGTATCAGATGAATGAGGTTTGTGTTGTTACGTTATATTGTATTTACATTATTAACAAGAGAGTTTCCTTGTTATTGCAAGCACATATTGACAATCCTCATTATTTGACACCTACAACAGCATTAATGGTTTCTTAGAAAGTCCAGTTCTGTGTGTCAGTGATACCCCTAGTTATATCATGACTGAAGAGTAGCATTACTACGCTCTCAGTAACATGAGAAGATTCTCATTAGCTGCTGGTGTTGGCACCGCACTAATCCGATTCAGCGCACACAGTACTGGAACACCTGCTGGAAGTATTCGGTATGAGTCATTTATTATGCCTCCATGTCCTGAAAGCTGTATTGTATATCTTACCATTATTGTGCCATATGAAAAATGAGCAGGTGGTCTGTAATGATTCATCGTGAAAAAATCCAGTATAAGCTGCCAGTTTAGCATTCATGAATGGGTGCATCTAGGATACGGACAGCTGTTTCATGCAAATGAGCTGATGTCTGGCATGGTTTTAGGTACAACTGATATTCATACATCTACCAGTGAGGTCTGCAGATAATTACACTTGGCACGAACAGTATTTATTCTATGTTTTGTATGCATGATATAGAAGAAGTGTGGGTCTAATCCTTGAAAGCAATATAGGGGCTCTAGAAACACTTAGCTTGCATGTCAGTGTTTGCTATTACCTGTAAAAGGTAGATGCTTACAGGAGCTTGTCCAAAGGCTGTAAGCCACTAAAATGTTATATTGATGTAAAAAAGACCTTGATTTGGGTTGGTTGCCTTTATTTTTATTGTCAGTTGATTATATAACACCAGTAAATAATGCAACACTGTACAGTGAACATTCCTCTTAGTACCTCCTTCACTGGCGCTTACGGCCTAAATAACCTAATAAGCGTCTCTAGGGGCCAGCTTAATCAGCAGCAAGCTGATTATATCAGTATATTCTTTAAGTGTGAGACCATGCATGCAACAAGATGGAGTGGATGGCTTTGGACCTTGTTTGATCGCACAGAATCATTGCGTTGTATAAACTATCCACTGCCTAAAAGAAATATTCTTTATAAGGAAGGAATCTGACAGAACACTAAGACAAGACAGGGCTTGTGGTGTCGAGATACTATTCATATATTATGGCATTCTTTTTTTTTTTTTTTTTTTATTATGATCATTTTAAATGTATTAAAAAAAGCTTGAATTTTTTTAATGAGGATTGAGAATGCGTTACTTTGATTATAGCAATGTGCACTTGAATGGTTTGTGTGGGGGGTTTCATAATCCACATTTGGCTTTCTTAGATGAATTGATGACCATGTAGCACCCTGGGTGTAGTGAATTAAAAACTCCCTTTGACTTGTGCGTTTATATTTTTGTGGTGTGTTTCGGTCTAGTATTAGGCCTGTTTGATCTAGATGGATAAAGGAAAGTAGAAGTGGATTCAGTCTTAGGGCCAAGATCTTTGCAAAAATACATAGGTCTATATGCAACAAAGATATTGGTCTGTAATTCGTGCATAGGGTATGGTCTCTACCTGGTTTTGGGATCACAATGATATTTGCTAAGGTTGTTGTACACTGCTTTTTGTTGTGATTGTGTCTATATTTAGTATTTTGTTATTGTTGTTGTTTTATATTTTTTTTTGTTTTTTTTAAATAAATGTTTGTGTAATGCTGAGCGTGCAGAATGCCTTTGCATATGGAAGTCATCAACACTGCCCTTACTGTAAAATTTAAATGCCCCTCCTTGCCCTAAATGCGTATCAGCGAATGTACAGAATGTATGGAACACAAGAACCATATGTTTAGCATACCATTCCGTAATTGCAGTTGTAAACATGTGCAGTGCAAGTTCAGAGCTGATTTCCGCACACAGTGGGCCAGATCCAGACCCCCGCATGCTTTACATATGTGGGGGGGGGGTCTGAAATTACGCGAGGAATAGGGGAGTGCATGCCCCCATCACTTCCCTCTTTGGGTAGTAGTTCTGGACACTCACATGTCCAAAGCCCTACCTTGACTTTTACGCAATGATCTGCATCCGTCCGGACACGGATCAATGTGTAACTAGTGGTCCTGCATGCCAGCCCCTGATGTATACCAGTTTGAAAGTGAGGTGAAAGGCCCCTTATTTCCATGTCTTGTCTTAGTAGCAAGATACATTGGGCCTGATCCAGACCTATGCCGATGCGCTATGTGTACTAATGCACATCGTAAACTACATGGACTCCCCCCTTCAGCTGGCGTAACAGAGTATAATTACGCCCAGACCCGGGGCGTAATCTCTAAACCCTGCCCTCCCTGCCTCGTCTCCCTACTTCCCCCCACCTACCTTCCCTAACTCTAGCGTAATTACAGTGAGCGTATGATTGGCACGCCCCTCCACCGTAATTATGCTAGAGTTATCGACGCCCGATCCACAGACAGGAATTTCCTTAGTTACGCCCAGTGCATCTTACGCACACGCCCACCATAACTACGGCGGCGGGTGTCATTCTGGATCAGGCCCATTGAGATGTGTTTCTTAAGATCACCAAATCTGTGTTCAATATAAAGTGATATTTTATTTTAAAACGTTACAACCTGCTGCTGTTATTTAATATCTTAACGTTAAAAGCTTCACACAGTACAGACAACAGTATTCAAGGCTCTTTTGTGTCCTTATCTGTACAAGGAAGTCATAAACCAGTGATGATCTTTCATGCTTTTGCTCAAACTCTTGCTACTTGAACCTGCAGCCTGTGATATCAGAGCAATTACCGGAGGGCTGATCACAGTCACTTCCAGTCTTCTCATTCTGATAAAAAGCCCTGGTGCAGAGATGAACACAATAAGGCTTTATTGCAAAGTTCCTAACTTGGCTTTACTTGTTTCTTTGTAGCTCTCATTCAAAAGGTATACTATATCACACAGGTAATAGGAAGCTTGATGGTTTAACAGAGTTAACCCTGACTTGCATGTCTTAAACATTCAACCTAGGTTAAGGGGCCCGATTCAATTAGGAAAAATCCTTCGTCGGCATATTTTTAACGCATTTTTTTTTATTTACCGGCGTTATTTTTTTTTGCAATTCAATTCTTTTTTTTCGTAAAAAATACGCCGTTTTTTTAACGATAAAAATCCGCACCTATGAGAGGTGCGGATTTTTAACGCTGCCCTATGTTGTTCCCCAACAGGGCATGCTGATGCGTGTAGAACTACAAGCATCAGCATGCCCATGGATGGCAGGACATTAGGCACCATGCCCTGCCATCCAGGGACCGCTGAGCAGCTGCTAGGGGGAAAAAAAAATCTCTCTCTTAACGCTGCAAAACACTTCCTGCTGGCAGGAAGTGCCAGCGCTACTGAGGCTATTACCCAGTGCCTGAAGTATCGTGAGAACGTGATTTCAGGCACTGGGTAATAGTCTCTCAGTAGCGCCGGTCACCTCCTGCTAGCAG
>WWET01000137.1:867349-888484 GCA_011038615.1 Limnodynastes dumerilii | reverse complement strand
CTAGCGCTGGGCACCTCCTGCTAGCAGGAGGTGATTTGCGGCGTTAACAGAGAGATTTTTTTTTTTCTCTGGTTATTTTTTTACCGCTGCCTGCTGTTTTAGCGCAGCGGTAAAAAAAATAATTGAATAGGCGAATTTTTATCGGTCAATTGCCGGCAAAGGCGTCATATTTTTACCGACGCAAACTTTTTGAAAACTTCGCTGGCAATTGAATCGGGCCCAAGGTGTTTTGTTTTTTCATTTGAATCTTGTTACAAAGGTTTTTCTGTTAATCCATTAGATAATAACAATGGGCATGATCCTCAATAAGTCCCCTAAAAAGTAACATTTGCACAATTAAGTGTCGGTGGTGGCAATCGGCAGTTCCGCTTGGCTCTACGTTCGTATGCAGATCTGTGCAAAGAAGTTAAGGTATGGTTCTGGTCCAGGACTCCGCACAAAAGGTGGGGAGTGCAGTCCTCTTTTCTGTGCGGACCCCAGATCTGGACCAGGCCCAATAATTTGAAAGTGACAATAGCTGTTTTTGTTTTTAATCTGTTTTTACAGACTTGGGACCGTAATCACAGATACATTTTTGCGCGGAGTTCCGTGCGTATTTTTAGGATCGGATTAACTGCGTATTTTATTACTTACGTTGAATTTATGCTCAGAAGTCCATATACTTGTGAATCGCACTTGGGGACATACGTGCAGAGGGGCATGGTTGAAATCCGAACGGGCAGCGTTACGTGAAAGTGTGTGTGTGTGGGGGGGGGGCATTTAAATGACTATTTGAGGGTTCAGTTAGTTACATACACACGTAAATGCACACGTAGAGATAAGGGTGCCCAATGGAGGCGTAAGTCACCGAAAACCCATCCATGTGAGGGGAGTGTCATGGGTGTTGCCTTGCAACGTACGTGCGTATAATTGCGTACCTAAACTAATCTGTGAATGCGGCCCTTGATCCGGAAAACATTTATATTTTAGTCACCGATATAACTGTGATGTATTATTGTAGTGGATGCTCATTGCTTTTTTTTGTCATTAATGTTGGTTGGCGTTAAGCATTGCCTCTGCCTGTGAAAGACTATACTTGGTGTAAAGGTGCAAAGTAAATTCGCTTTGGAATTCTATTGGGAACTGTGAATAACACTATGTCCACAGACCAAGTTGGACTTTTGCTGGGATTATTGCAGTCTTAGTACACTGAATATAAATATTTTACAGCTAGTATAGATTGATGAGTTATGTTCACAATTGATATTTTTTTTGCCTTTTACTGCGCCATAATAATAATATGGTCATTTATTATCTTTCTTTCTTCATGGTGTATATGTTTTGTCAGGCTCCACTAGTATTTCTTTATTTGGCTGTGTATATCAACGTTTCCTAAGTGGTTGTTAAACCTGTCTAAGTCTGTTATTCCATTTTCTTTTACAATCTTCCGTATACCCACATTCCAGATGAGTATGCTTATGAAACTCTGGCAGCTGCAAATTAGTTGGCGGAATTTGTTGGGACAGTAATTGTAAACAGATAGAAAAATGTCTGATAACAGTAGCAGTTAATATATAACCTAATAAGAAATGTTGTTGCCAGTAAGTGCAAGTCAGTAATATTAGTATTATCTCTACATAAAGCATGAAATATGTAGATTCCAAAGGCTTCCAAACCTTTAAGTGTCATTATTTGGGCCATGGACAAAAATGTAGAACTATGTTTTCCACTGGCTCAGCAAATATATATTATGCACGTTCTAGCAGAGATGATGGAGGTATATGTAGAGATAATGGGCCGTATTCAGAGATCTGTTTTCAAGGGGAGTTGAGTGCGTATTTTTAGGATTGGATCCACTGCGCATGCGTAGTAAATTTATTTACGTAAGTTACGTTGAATTTACGCTCGTGCTTTAGGCACGGGTATGTGAATCGCACTTGGGTACATACGTGCCGATCGGCGGTGTAGAAATACGTACTTGAAAATTTACATGAAAGTGGGTGGTGGGTCTTTTAAATGAACGCGTGGAGGCACGGTTATAAGGAATCGCACGGACGGAGCACATATACGCCCGTAAGTGCACACGTAAAGAACAGAGTGGTCTTGGGACTTGTAAGTCCCGACAGTACATCCAGGAGAGGGGAGTGTCGGGTTGTTGGTGGGTGTTTCGTTGCTCCGGCCATGCGTATAATTGCGTGCATAAAAGAAACGGATCTCTGAAAACAGCCCAACATAGGAAACCTTACAAAGCATATATGAATATGTGGATTAGGGTGTTGATATGTGTTACGACCACCTAATTATCAACAATGTGAACAAGTGAAAGAAATAATTCACTATAATCTGTTGCCACTGGACAATGCATAATACGGATGCATAGGGTTCAGCTTTTGCAGCTCCACAGTATCTGTGCATCTATACAATCGCACTGCTAACTACCCCTTCATATGAACAGACTTCTGTTACTTAGACCTACCTTACCCTTTTCAGCTACTGCTTACAGAAAATGGTAGTAGTGTGTACTTTACTGTACACTGTAATAAGGCCTGCTCACTTGTGATCGCAACCCTGTATCTCTGTTTAAATCAGGGTTGCCGACTCTCCTGGAATACCCGGGAGAATAGCGAAATTTGGGCAGGTCTGCCAGTATCCCGGGAGAGCCGGCAAAGCTCCCGCAAGCCCCACCAATCACTCCTATAATCCCTAGCGTTACTAGGGATGTGCGGGGTTTGATGACGTCATCAAGCCCCGTCCATCCCCTAAAAGGCTAGAGAATAGCTAGAGAGTATGCTTTTCTGTCTGGCATTCTTCTCAGTCTGGATCAACCCTGAAGTCATAAAGCTCTGTAATGGGATTAATTAAAAATGAATTACAATTTATCAGACGCTGAGTAACACAAAATATGTATCATCAAAAACTAGGTGAGAATGCTTTAAAATATGTCATTTTGTATCCGAATAAAAATTAAATTAATTTTCCATTGTTTCAATTCAATATATTCCTACAGCTCAAAAAGGTCTTGACCATTCAGTATGCACATATTTTGGCCCCCATTTCTTTCAGGAGCTGTGAACGTTTGATACATTTGACCCTTTTACCCTTTCATCTTTTGGATGGCAGTAATTGACAACATACGGGTGTGTTGAAAGGCATCCGCTTTTCTTCCTGTGTTAAGCAAAAATGATTTTGCAAACCTTCTGTGCAGGAAGCACAGAACAATTTCCTCATTAAGCTGGGGTGTTACACGATCACCATGATAAATTCATGTCACACTGAAACAAGCTAGGTGGCTGTAATCAGTATATTACCTTTTAGGTATAAGTACAACTGTAAATGTTAAAGAAATGTTGCAGAATGTGATCATATATATTTATACATACTCCACAAAGTTAAAATGTCATTTTTGCTATGATTTGCCATTCAAAATAATTTTAGTAGGAATGTCTATTCTCCAAATATCTGCAACCATATGCGGTGTTCTGCACATCCATTAATGCAGCCATCTTACTCAGCTAACCTATGTGGCCTATTAAAAATGGCCCCTTGCACCTGTTGTGAAAAAATGACTAATTATTTAAAATATAACAATTTTGGAACTTGTTACTTATATAGATGCCACTGGAACTCACCAGCACTTTGTTGCTTTCTTGTTAAAAGGCAAACGGCGGAGTACTCATCCATACACCAGTCAGCACGCACACCTTACCGAAATAAATACACGGACACATATGGCTGCATTTAAAATGGGAACATGGTTTATTAACTAAATCAATTGGGCCGAATTGGTATGACAACTAAATACCTGTGTGATCCAACAATGAATGGTGGCCCAAGTAGCAGTTGGAGAGGGTTCAGCTCTTACTTAATCTAATCTAAACTTACTTATCTAAATTAACCTATACAAAATATAAACCATGGCGCTTTGAGCAAATCGGTCATACCCACCGAACCCAATCATAATGCACACCCCGGAACCTGGAAGGTGGCATACCTACTGGACCCGCCCGTTAAGGACCGGACTCCTCGCACTCCTGGGTTGGTACTCAACAGACATATTGCTCTTCAATTCTTATGCGAACCACAAACCTTGCGCCATTACCTTTTCTGACCCTCTCCACTGCTACCGCCAAACCATGCACCGTCTGGATGGAAGAAAAAACATGTTAGAAAAAACTTAAACACTTTATGGGAGGGAGTTAGGAAAAATCCAGAGGAAAAGAAACCTAGCCCCTCCCCTACATCCCCTTATAATTCCTAATCTAACCACCCCCCTTTTTCCTAACCCCCCAATCCCCAACAATAACATTCTACCTCACTAAGTTCCTCCCCTACCCTAACCACTCACCCCCCTTCATTAACCCCTTACTTACCTGCTGCATGGATGAGTCCCCAGCCTGCCTTCTATCAGCGTTCTGCCCTATGGGGCTTCACTCCTTTTTATATGGCCTGGTGCCCATTTTACATGCCATGGAAACATGTAACTAAATACAGAAACTCTATCCATTACAGACACTTGGAAGTATTAGTGGGTGTTCCTAGACATTAGATCAGTATGACACAGTATGTAAAAGAGATGGGTATCTGCAAGAATAGGTGTGCATTGTGTGGCTAAGTGCATGGCTGAGGCCTGCTGGGGATATCCCCAGTAATGTTGGGTGAATTCAGGGCATGAGCTATTTGTATACATTGTATGAAAAAATACAAGTGATGTTATTACCTTGCCTTGGATATATAGGGAAAAGCACTTGGTGCCCGCTAATCAACATGTTTAACAATATAACGTACCTTACAGACATCTAACTTATGCTTGGTAACTGTATGAACTTTCTTGTAAGTAAATAAGAAAGTAAAATAATGCCATATGTATAATTACCATGAAAGTTTTATATGGAGGAGGAATGTAACTGCCTGTAGAGAGTGTTATATAGTAACTTGCATGCGTTCTTGAAAAAGGCATTCCTGGTGTAACCATCACAAAGTGATGAAAATTATTGTTGTGACATACAATAAATTGAAAGAGAGATCTATATAAACACATGGGACCGAATCCAGAATTCCAAAGCCACTTTGGTCAAAGCTCCAAACATTGTGCCTGCGGGATTCATTTGATTTTTGCGAGATGCCTTCTGTGCGTACCACTCCCCTCACTTGCACAACCTTCCGAGACTTGACTCCCATCTTACGATTTCCTTACTTGCTTAAAATTGGGAAGGATCAGAAGTGTGGACAGGGCTGCTTGCATAGGGCACATCTATACTGTGCAATTTAAATACCTCCCACTTACACTCATAACAGCCTCACCATCAGATGCAAAACAGTGTGGAAGTCTGCATCTAGAGAATCCATATGCACGTACAGTTGCAAGATTAGGATGTTTTTTGATCCTAGTAAATGGGAATTGCATCTTTTTTGGAAGTTTTTTATTCAACGTCTAGGTTAGTAATTTATAGTACTGAACCCATTTTATTGGACACAAAAAAAATGTCAAGTTGAATCGAGTGCTTTTTTTAAATTTTTCTTAGTTTTTTTATTTTTTGTTTCTTTTTTTTTTAATCACGGGTAGTCTGCGTTTGTGCTTAGACTATACATAGAAATGTATTTTGTATAGTAACTTGTACATTAGCCAAACTGTCCAAGCATAAAGGCAGCTAAAGATTTATTACAATAAATAGAATCCTAATCCACTCTTAGCCAGGAACCACCATCCTACATGGCTGCTTAATGTAAAATGCCATAATCTTTTCAGTACCCATAGGGAAATAGTTCCATAGTACTCTAATGCTCGGCAAAGCATGCAGCCTGTAAGCATTACCATGGGGAATTAGGGTAAGATTATTAGAAGAGATCTAATGCACTAACTATTATAGACTCTTGGCACAGAGGTTTACTTAATTTAGAACATTTTCTAACACAATAATGACTGTAAAGTGCTTAGCACAGCATTTTAGTGTGTAGTGTATATGCTTGTTAGAAGATTGAGATCAGTTTGTTAATGTGATGGCTATTCATACGTTCTTATACAACGATTACACTTGGTTTTCATTAATGCATAGGTTTGCAAACTTTTTATTGCTTAATTTTTTTTTAAGCAAAATTGGAGCTCAGTAATATACTGTATTTAGGGCTAGATTTCCTAAACTATGGAAAATGAAAAGTGGAGATGTTGCCCATAGCAACCAATGAGATTCTAGTACTGACTTTCCTATTACATACTAAAGAATGTCAGCTAGAATCTGGTTGCTATGGGTAACTTCTCTATTTTACCTTTTCTGCAGTGAAGTAAATTCAGACCTAAGACTTAAAGGACTTAATTCAATTGTATGCGAAGAACGTGTTATTTTGTTTGCGAAGCTGATTGCGTGAATTTATATTGCGCATTTTTATATGTAGTCCATAGGGGTGCATATTAAAATGTGCAAATTTTGGCTACCGTAATTGCTGGTTATATGCGCAATTAGCATCACAACCAAAATAACCTGGACTTTGCGTTCGATTGTATCGGGAGCAAAGACTTCAACTTATTATTTATTCCCTTAATCTAGGCTTCTGCAAAAAATAAATGCTTATGTTATTCTGTAGAGTTACGGTAATCTGACTACTGGAACTGCAGTTTGGTTGTATTCAATTAACTTTGGTTGGCTGTACTCAAACATTTAATCACAAAATTCCTGATAATGTTTTGATTTGAACTTTTACTTTTAAAAAATAACCCAAAAAATATTTATGAAAAATTATTATTGCATATTATCTGACTGCTGAAATGCAGGCTATAATTATGTTGTATTTTATAGCTATTTTGATAGTTTTAGCATTTATTGCCTTCTAAGTAAGTAGTACTTTAAACTTTTGGGACCGGATTCACAACCCCCGAAATTTTTTATTTACGCGCCTATTTTTCCGATTATAGCTACTACGCATGCGTAGTGACTATTTTACGCTATCTACATAGCGTTTCATGTAGATTGCATACATGCGGTTTTTAAATTCTATTGCAATTGCAATACCAATGTGTTTTCTTATCACATGACAAAATCTAAAGTACAGATGTTGAGATACAATTGATAATACATAAAATTACTTCTGTGATGCCAACATATCTGGTGTAAGGAGACGAGAGAGTGTACTCATAAAGAAGAATAGAATGTAAGTATTTATATTAAAAAGCAGATAGTTAATGCGCACTAATGTAACACTAATATACAGGGCTAACTGTCTCGAAACCGCCCCCCCCCCTGAAAATGATTTAGATTTTCCATTGATAACTTCCAGAACAACGCTCTCCCCAAATATACTAAAAAAAGATGAGGAGATATCATCAAAGTGCAGAGAATAGGAAAATACGAAGCAAACATCTGCTGCTTTATACTTCTCTGGGGGCTGGTAAATAGTTACAAGCAGTGCTTTTTTTGTCATAGAACGCACTGGAACGGAGTTCCGGCACCTTTTTTTCAATGGATTTTCCAAGTTTTAAAAGTTTTAAAAGATTTGGCGGCAAAATCATTAAAACAGGGCATTCTGGCTGCTTGTCCGATGCATGCGTACTTCGTCCATGCTGGTTGTGATGGCGCTACTCGGCTTGTGATTGATCGTGTGGTCGCGCGTGAGTTGATGTGAGTTCCAGCACCTTTTTTCTTTCAAAAAAAAAAGCACTGGTTACAAGCAACAATATCTTGTGAGACAAAGCTAAAATATTGACCATCCAGGTAGACTAAATTTGTTTGCACAGTATAAATTTCACATCCACTTAGATTTACCTTTGTTTGTAGTTCAACTTAGTTTGAAAATGTCAAGGTGTTGCTGGGTCTAATGCATGATCAGCCCCTCTGTGCTTATTAATGGACCTCACAATATGATACTGTTGCTGGCTATTGAGAAGTGTTCATAAGCAGCAGCTGTCAAAAGTTCTCTCTCATGTTTTTATAGGCGATCTGATTAAACTCTTTGTGTGATAAACTGCTTAACAGTAGCTTTCACATCTAGCAAGGTTTGTAAGATATGAATAATGTATGTGAAGATTATATGCTGATAGAGTTGGTAAATGTAGTTTTCAACATTGAATACATTGAATGGCAGTGACTTAACCAGAGAACATTTAACACTCATCATTCTGTCAAGAAGTGCTGAACTTGAGACAATCTCATTACTTGTGAAGGAGAGCAGGGTCAACCCTAGTGATTAAACTTGCCCTTGAGTTTTAATGCTTCCCCCTCTAGGAAAGCTTCTAATTAATTCCTGAATTACCTTCAGTTTTTTAGCCTCATTCATTATGCCCAGTAGGCATCCCCAAACATTTGCAATTCCCTTAGTAGAAAAGTGTTTCCTGATGTGTGTGTTTAGCTCTGTTCACCCCCTGCTTTCAGTTATTGCTTTCTACTTTAGTCAGCACCAAATAAAAGGCAATAAATAGTCTATTAAAGTTACATGTTGAGCTGAAAAGTGTCTTTTGGGCGCATGAATCTGATTCACGTGAAAAATAGCATTGCAGCATGGTCATAGAGCGGTCATTACTGTCTGTTATTTCCTCACTTTGAGTTGGATCCTCGAGCATTACTTTTGAAATGCCTAGGGTCCAGCTTAAGATTTCCATTTTAAGTGCAGGGTAATTGGCAGAGATACAGAGGTCATGCAACGGTCCTCAGAGAGGGAAAATCTGTACTGGTCATTGACGAATGCTGGGTACACACTACACTTTTTTCAAACGATAATCGTTCCAATCAAATGATTACACAACCGATTCACACGATATCTTTAAAGTGTTGAGGCATGCATGATCAAACGATATCATATGAATCGGTCCTGTAATCGTTTAAACAGATTTTATACAGAGCTTAATTTGGCAGATGAACAATACATCGGCAGAAAAATCGTGGAAGCCAGTCATTAGAAAAATGGTTAGAGATTGGATCTTTCGAAACAAAGTGTAGTGTGTACCCAGCTTAAGAAAGGGCACAACCCTCTGTTGGATGTGTCGTTCTTCTGAGGTCTGAACGAGTCAGAATGTTCTCCAATGTTTAGCTTCTGTTTGCATGCGTGACTAGTAAGAAGAAGCAACCATAATCTATTTTGAATTGCACGGGGACAATCGCAGTTCTGGATCCAACTTCTTGTCTACAACATTTAAATACATTTTAAATAAAAATGTGGAGGATCCTATATTATAATATTATTATTATTATTATTATTATTAATAATAACGTTTATTTATGTAACGCCACAATTGTCCACATAGTATAGTGCCACAAATTGTCCACATACTAAGGTCCCTAACACATGCACACTGTGGAGTCACAGTGTGATGGTCCTCAGGACAGGAGTTACTATGGGAATGGGAACAACACTGCCAGAATATAACAGACAATCTGAAGCTGCAGACAGTGAAATAGTATCGCACTAATGAAAAACAAAAAGCAAATAACCATAACGGAAACTTGACTTCTTGCTGTCCCTAGGTATGGCAGCTTAGTAGACTTGGACATGCATAGAAGATTATAGCACTATATGACATACCTGATTCATGTGATGCTTTTGTGAAAAGCCAGCATGACTCCTTAAGTAATTGTGTTACAGCTGAACTTCAGTGGTTATTACAATATGGACCCTGTAGTAAAATAATATAATGGCTTCTCTTATGTCCTGTAACTGAATCAAGCTCATGCATTAAAAAGTGTTTTAGTATGCAAAATATGTAGGCAACTATTTTAACATAGCAATATCTTACCTGAGTTGGGGTCATCTTCAAGACTCAGCTTTGGAGCCCAGAAAGTTTTAGTTACTCCCCTGTGTAGCAGTAATGTATAGTTGTACAGCCAAACAAATGACAAAAAGCAGTAAACACCATCAAAGTCGTATTGATAAAATATTAGAAAAAGCACATATCTGGTTAATAATTCAAACACAAGCTCGGCAGCCGTTTCACTCTCCTCTCTGCCTTCCTCGTGGGATTCCAGACTAGTAACATCAGAGTATAGCGTTTAATCTAGAAAAGCCACCCAATAATACTGGGTAACCACACAGAATACCATAATAGTTTTGTACAAACTTTTGACTTCTGTTTAGTTTTTGATGGTCCCAGATAGGACTGAATCTTCCACCTTACATAATTTATAGTCTTGGTTATTAATTCATTGAAGTGTCAAAATAATTTTTCATAGTGTAACATGATAACATTGCCTAACTGCTCTGGACTTCAGTCCCTCTTTTCAAAGCTTAACCTACCTGCTTCAAATACAAATAACCTTCAAATACTTACAGATGATACAAGGACTGGATTCACAGATCCGTATTTACTACGTGCGCATATTTACGCACGCACATAACAAGGCAACACCCACGATACTCCCCTCGGCCGGACGGGTTTTCGGTGACTTCCGCTTCCATAGTGCACCCTAAAGTCTACGTGTGTACTTACGCGGGTATGTTACTTACATACGTGCGTATTTATCTAACCACACCTTTAAATGCTTCCTCCCGCCCATTTTCACGTAACTTCTACCGTCCGGATAAAAACCATGCTCCTCCGTCCGTATGTCCCTAATTGTGATTCTCAAGTCCGTGCCGAAAAATACTTGTGTGCGTAAATGCTACGTAATGTGCGTGGAAAAAGTTACTATGCATGCACAGTTAATCCGCTCCTAAAAATACGCACGCAATCCGGCGCAAAAACTTATCTGTGAATACGGTCCACAGTGACTAGCTAGAATGTTGAAAATTCCTCATTACACCTTTGTAAAAATGACCAACAGGCTTTATCAGCCCTAATGTGGCGTTCATTCTCCAAACCTTGCTGCTGTGAATGTAGCTTAGTGGAGGGACATTAAGTATGTTTTTGGAGATGTCCTATAATGCAACTACTCTGGTGGTCTTTACTTTAACTTTCAAAGTCCTGAACTGCTCTATGTTCCCCTGATTTGTCATTTACCCTCTCCATGTGCAGAGGTCTTTAAGTCCACATGGAAGAGGGGAATGAACTCCCCTTGTCACTCCCCTCTCTAATGTGGACCTAATGGCATATACGCTGCCATAAGGCAGCCTTAACACCGATGTGCGGATTAGCGTATGACCGCTGATTCATCTATAGGTAGTAAACCCTGCTCCTACTGTAAACTTAAAATCTTCCTCCCTTCCCACCTTAGTGAGTCAGAGGGGGAAGAACCACCCCTTTGTACGTATATCCTATCAGACGGAACACCATTCCATATGATTGGTGTTACAGGCAGAAATCGCGCATAACATCTGGAGGGCACATGCATCCTCCCTTCCGGACACACTTTGCGTGCATAAGTAGGGTATCATTTTTAACTGTGGATCCTAATGGTGACTAAGAAAACATATTCCTAGACTTCTAGCGCTAGTCCAAATTTATATATTTTTCTATATCAATTATAATTATTTACAATTATTTTCCAGACCCAAAATGTAGGATTTGCCTTATAAAGTTTCCCTTTTAAATATATAGGGTAATAATAATAAAATATAGAAAATAAACAAATAGCCCAAAATTAGAAAGCAGACTGTCTATAAATATACTTTATTACTTATAGTTCAGTTTATGAATTTTTACTATTTTTCTTCTGAAAATGAAGAGTTCATGGAGCTTTCCACTATATATTCATAATTACCACTTTTCAAGGCTTTAGACAAAAAAGTGGTTTACGTGTCTCAGTTTGTAGACTTCATTCCAGGCGTAAGAATTATCTTATCCTTGGTTCTTTCTTCTGTGTAAGTATATGTCTTCTGTGTTTCCTTTGGACCATTTACATGAGATTTAAGGAGCTAAAACTAGACAATGTATTCATGCTGCTGTGTCATTAAGGACTGTGTTCATTCCAAATAATTATGTGCACTCATTTTAACATTGTACAGACCTCATTTAATAGTCACTTATAATACATGTGGACCAGCAGTTGAATGCTTTGTTTAGAACAAAGTGTACCCCATTGAAAAATCCATATTCTCTTCTAGCCTATCATGTCACTCGAGCATGGTTTGTACTGGCACTGAATACTATATTCTTTCCCAATAAACTCTGTCAGCATGTCAACAGTATGTGGTATTGGTTTGGAATTCAGTGCCTGAGACGGGTATCTCTTGTCTCCAGTATCGTATGTCTTTAAATTAAGAACGACTGTGCTAGCTGTAATTACCTTTGCTTTTAGGAAGATGGCAAACATTTCATTTCATTCACTGCCAATATCTATTCAGGAAATAGTTATTATTAAATTTACTAAAATGTTCCTTCTCTAGTGGTTAATAGGTTTTGGTTAACATTAAAACTGTTTTCTGCTATTGCATGTCACATAGACTAGAGAAAGGAAAGATAAATAAACATTTAGTAAATAGCAATGGAAATACTGCAATACATATGTGTTTTTGCTGTCCTTTGTGCTAATCTCAAGCAAGCCTTGAATGTTTTGTTAGTTATAAGCACGCCAATACTATACAATTTAAATGCCTCACCCCACCTCGGAAGCTGGCACACACCTTCCATCCTAGTTATGCTGAAGATACGTGACTGGCTCATACGCTCTGAATTACGTTGCGTAACATCTGCTGTACATGCGCAGTGAGTACTAATGGGTGCTTTTACGCTAGCGGCTAGCGTAAAAAATCATGTAGCTCCGGATCTACCCCTGCATTTTAGGATTTTCTTGTCATTATCTTTTTTTAATTTTTATTTTTTAGCTGAGATTTCAGGCCAGATATCTCTAAGAATTCACACCACACGAGACTGGGAAACACTATTGCTTTGAGTTTGGTCGTTATCATAATGAAGTGGTAGTGATAATAACAGTAATAAAAATAACAATAGGAAAACAATAACTAAATATGAGCAGATATTTGGAGCAAAACAGGTGCAAGTGTGCACCTTGTTGCAATGTGGAGGAGTTGGGCACATTTGAACTATGCAAACAGAATTTATCGGAGAGGTGATGCTTCCTAGCTCATCTTTCATTTAAAGTGTTAACATAAAATGATGCAGAGTTTGAGTTCTATGTGCAAAACCCAAAAAATCTTCCTGGCTTCAAAAGGATTAATATTATTCCTAACCCCTCACATTGCAGCATGGTATTGCTCAGATCTACACTTGCTTCCAGATTCTGGACTAGCCCCTATAAGTGCAGGATAAAGGTAAAATGTTTCCTCTTTTGTTTTTTTCTTCTTAATGACTAGCCTTGAACTGATGCACAGTTACATGTCTACCCCTATAATGTTATCCAGTCTACAGTCATTGGGGTAAATCCAGACCTACGGGCATGTTACGTTAGAACGCAAAGTGTATTTAAGCTAGCGTAATTACTATGCACTCCCCTCGCTCGTAGTACTTTGGCTGTTTTACGCTTCCCAAATCCTACCTTAACTTTTTCTGGTGTTAGTAGTGACGTACGTAATGGATTTACGTACATTACGGCCAAACTCAGCCCATACTGTCCAATTTAAATGCCTCCCTCCGCCTCCAAACCATAATTACGTGTGTCGTATGGATGCCCCCGTCCCTTCGTTCATATTCACGCTGATGGTACGTACGTTTGGAATTATGTGGCGTTACATCTGCTGCGCGCATGCGCGGTAAATACTGATGGACGATTTTACGTCATCGGCTAGCGTAAATACACTAGCGTACTTAGCTCAGGATCTAGCCCATTGCTGGCTTACCTATGTATGAGAGAATAAGTTTGTAAAGTACATTCCATGATTACACATTCCAGACTGCACTCCACCACCAACAATTCACATTCCGGACTGCACTCCACCACCAACAATTCAAAACCTTAGTCCACATATTAATTTTAAACTTCTGTCATGAAACATTTACAAGCAACAGTTACCGGCTATAGTGAGAATGAGTGATATTAAGATTATCTCAACCAAGACTTACAGACACCAGTCCAACCTATATGGCTTGTAACTTAATACTAACAGATCTAAAATGAGAAGACTGATTTAAGAGCTACAAAGCTCCATAACTCCTCATCTTCACATCTGAAAAACCACAAAATTGTGGTTTACCATCTTGGCTCTCACACACTGTTGTTCTGGATAGCTAGATTGTTATGATCCTTTGCAACAAAAAAAATATATATTTTGCTACGAAGAATCATAATTTCCCTCTATTGGGGCCCCAAAATACTTAATTGTCAGGAAGTATAATGGGTAGACATAGAAACCTAAATACAGATGCACACTGGAGAATTCAGAGTGCTTCATCAGCAGTGCAGTTAAATAAATACTTTCTTATTTGGAAGTATTCTAGGAATTTTAGACAGCTAGAGAAAATAAGAAACAAAATGTAAACCATATTCATTGCAATTTTGTCTAATCCATGTGCGTCAGAGAGTGCCTCTTGAGCAGTTGTAATCATGCAATCTGCATTTTAGCCCATTCTGAATTTTACTAGCTCCAGGGTCTGTTATTCAATTGTGACCTTTTAACCAGGTTAAGGACAAATGCTGTGAGTAGTCTGAACTGGCAGACACTGTATGTAATACAGGATCTACATTTCTATTGGTTTATTTTTATGTGCACTCTGTCGATTTGTTCTAAAATGTGACTTTATTAAATACATATTATTCTTCCCATTGATATGCCATAGAAATGGGCAGAACACTGGCAAAGAACAGAAGTTAGTATTCATAGAGTTAATATACCCCAAAATATTCTTCTCTTTTTGCGAATCAGCAATTTTCTGGTCTGCCAATAGCGTTGAGACTGTGGTATTGGCCAAGTACCTCTCCTTTTAAAGTTTATGCAAATGAGAATCTCACTGGAGAAGTATTCACAACACTGCTTCCTCAATAAGTATTTTTGGAGCAGTTGGGAAGGTGTTCTGCTTGAGCCATGACTTTTATTTGAAAGCCACGCTAAGTACTGTATCCATCAAGTGCCGTTTTGTAACTGTATTTTTTTTAATTCACACTATGATTTGGTGTTGGAAAGACCTTTATTCAAAACTGGCTCCTCAAAAAGATTTCTGTGTGACTGTGTTTGTTTATATTGGGTGGTTGTTCAATTCACATTAATGAAACAAAATAAAGCATAAATCATAACCACTAAATATTTTTATTTTCTAACATATTAAGGTGCAAATATTACTGTCAACTTTTTACACAAAATTAATTTTGTTCTTTGTATGCAGGAAGAAGACTTTGATTTTGTTTATTGCACGCAGCTTTACTTTTAAATTGTTATTTAGATTGGGATAGGAAACATCGGACCGGATTCACAACCCCGTACTTGATCCACATACGTCCTTAATTTCCCAATACTAGCTACTATGCATACGTAGTTACTATTTTGCTCAATTTACGTATTGTTTCGTTACATAGATTGCATATATGCGGTCTCAAAGACCTCATAATACACAATCTACGTAACAAAACTATACGTAGATTGCGTAAAATATTTATTACGCATGCGTAGTAGCTAGTATCGGGAAATTAAGGACGTATATGGATCAAGTACGGGGTTGTGAATCTGGTCCATCATCTCTAAACTATAACACTTTGCAGTAGATGAAATTTGCCTCCCCTACAGTTCCGCATAGTTTTATATTTTCTTTTCAAACTCTGGATTCAGTCTAATATGTGCAGAATAAGTATCAAGAGGGTTAAAATAATCTAATTTGGTTATTTATGCATCATCAATTTTCAACTGAGTAACTGAATATAGAGAATAGCAAAGATAACAATAATAGCTATAATCATTACATCAGTGACTTGCATAAAAAAAACCATATGTGCTATTATTATTTTTTTTTAGAAAAAGGGCTGTTCTTACCACAGACCCACACCCACTTGTACATAACTTAGCTATCCTGGCATGTTATGACCAAAAGCCCAGTACAGGACATTCTGATGTCCTGTCAGGTATATATGCACAATTCCTGTGCAATGTTAAAAAATAAGCAATCGCAACAGTATTGGGCACACTGACTTGCACTAACCCGCCTAGGTGCAAGCACGTCAGCACACATTATGACACGAGCTTTTGCAAATTTTTTTTATTTTTTTTATTTAAACACGCCTGTACTTAATTGTAAAATATGTCTAAAATACACACACAAATCAAAATCCACCAATGCTCTCGGCAAAAATATAAAACTACATCTACGTGGCCCTCAGAAAACTCAAACCAATAGTATGAAAAGCTATATGGTATAATAAGTAAATTATTATTGGGAAATATTAGTTGCTTTTGTATGAAAAGAACTAGAAGGCTGAAGGACACTACTACTCTATGCATGGACGAATTCTATTATTTTAAGGATTCGGGAACAATAATTTCAGGATGACTGGGGGACAGTGGAAGAGCACAAAGTTATGTGTCTTACACTGCTGTGATATCTTTGGCATGTTGTTTTTTTCTTTGCTGTTGGCAGGAATATTTATTTGTGCTTTTTGGGCTCAGGCAGTGAAAACATTGCAACGGTAAAAGTTTCCATTTATTTTCAATTTCCATTTTAAATAGTTTGTTTGCAGGTCACAAATGAACTTCTATATGGTAATACACTACCATCACTATGCTAAGTGGTGAAGCTATTCCACAACCTGCTTTGTTGTGAAGGGCAAGCTTTTCTGAGATATAAGTAGACGTAGTTTGTTTTCATAACTGAACAATAAATAAATGACGTTTACTCCTGAAAATTAACATAAAGTAAACAGTAATTTTTAAAATGTGGTGTACAAATAGTTAAATAAAAAACTAAAACCCTTCATAACTATAATCAGTAAATGTACCTTGGATGATATTTATATAAAATGACTGAACATAAAGGGCCTAATACAGCACCAAAGCAACAAAAAAAAACATTAACCCTTAACATTAACAAACCCTTACTATACAATATAAATACCTATGCCCACATGAGATACATATTGTGCACAGGTTGTTCTATCGGCCAGCTGCAATCTGATCCAGAATGGCTAGTACTGCACAAGCACAGTACACATAGACGGGAGACTTACGCACCTAGCATACATGAGTCGTCTGTCTTTATTAAGTTTGGATTCGGCTCCATGCTGCTAAGCTATGGGGTGGAAACGAATGGGGAGGTTCTTGTATCAGAAAGGCTGACTCTGGTTTTTATATAGCACCATCATATGACATGACATGAATGGGAAGTAACAGACAGACTGGGTGAATACAAGCTTACACTTTAAAGGACATTAAGGATTGATACATAAGAGCAAGTGCTATATATATCACACAATGGACCAGTCTTGGTATAGTAAAAGTGTTCAGTGTTGTGTACTGTGTATCCAGTTACACAGCAGTGTTAGTAGCAGAACTCAGTTCTGAAGTAGCAGAACTGATGGTAATACTAGTAAGCAAAAAAAGTGATCAAGTTTGTGTTAATTATGTATTATCCTTTTGATGAACATTTATTTATTATAAATCATATTATGTAGTACTTTAAAATTTAACATTACAATTTTAATAATCATTTTAATACAGGCTAGCGACAAAAACACTGGTTGGGCATTAAAGATTAAATGCATTATCACACAGTGGACCATCCAGGATGTAGGGTAAAAGCCCCTGTATGATCCTCAGCAGTGCTATTAGAGAAACTGAGAGTAATATTAGTATGGAAAGAAAAAGTGCTCAAGTTTGTGTTAATTATGTAACAGAAAATAAAAACTGGATGGTAAATGTAGTAGACGAATGTTAAGACGGAGGTTGAGGAATTTGGTAAGCTTGTCTGAAAAGTTGAGTTTTAAGAGAGCGCTTGAAAGTTTGGAGAGCTGAGGATAGTCTTAATGGGCGAGGAAGGTTATTTCTGATAGTGGGTGCAAAGCAGCCTGGGAGAAGTCCTGTAACCTGGAAGTTTGAACAGAGCTGATTGAATTCCAGTTGCGTAGCACGGATGCTTTTGCATGTGGAGAATACAAAAACAGTTAATATCTAGTCTGACCACTCGGAAAAGGGTGGGAAATTATTAGTCTGGATCCGGTCCTTTGTACTTGGTTGTAGGCAGGATTTTTGACTTTTTATGCAGTGGCTTATTTCCTGAGGTATGTAAAATTCAGGTTATTAGGTTTAAAATTTTCATCTAGCACTTAGAGTTTTGTGACTATTTTATTGAATTAGTATAGCCCTTCTGATATGTTTCACACTGATAGGGTAGGTCTATGGTAAAATGCAATACTAATATTTTATAGAAAAAGTTGGTGATTGCGATTTCAGTTTGTCTGTTATGTTTGTTTAGCTTAGATTGGTATTCATCGTCTAAAGCATCTGACACAGTTATTATCTAGACAAAACAACAAATCCTTTTTTTGTGGAATGAATTTATAAATGGCTTTGCTATTTCATACTGTTGTATTTTTACACAGCTGTGAACATTTAAAATCTGTGTCACTAAAGCTGATGTTCTATAATAATATATGGATTATTGGCATACATGACAAATCCAGATATACTGAAGCTCTTAATTCCAGTTAGAAGCTTTACAATTCCGGGTATAAAATTTTAAAATGGGTCTTTCTCTCTACCTGTATTTCTTAGTGGGACAAATATTTGCACTATGGGACTCATTAAAAATATTTATTTTCCAAGCGGATTCTTGTACTGTGTAAAATTGAAGTGTGTTGGTAAAAGAAAATTACTATAGCTATATTTATGAACTTTCATCTGAAACGTAGGGCTTATTGGTTTAGATGTTACTAACTTAAAATAGAAGTTTAACAATTTAGCTACAATATATGTAGCTGCAGCCCAGTATTGCAAGTCTATGCTTTAATTATACAATTTGAACACTGGCATTATATACACCACTTTTTGCTTTATTACCATGTAGCAAATGTATTGGAATTGGTTTTTGTACCCTACAGAAATAGTCAGCATAAATAAATATCATGTCATTTGCTTCTGTCAAACTGATAGCAGGGTGGTCATAACACCCCCTCCTTCCCACTCCATGAGCTTAATACATGACAGTGTTGCAAGGGAGGTACTTATACATGGTATGAGCACAAATAAGTTCAGCACTGTACTTTAGGAGTGTTAGGCAATAGATTGCTTTTAAATAATTCTTCAGTATTTAAAATGCAACAGTAATTCCACCAACAAAATATAGTTAAAAACAACTATTGAAATTATAAACAATCATTACAAACACACTTTCCTGTAGATTTATTAGCAAGATCCAGGAATTCACAAAATGGATTAGCCAAGTGTCATGTTAATATCCATTTTATTAGGTGACTAATATTGTGAATATATTTAATTTCCTATTAAATGATGGATTTCCTTATGTAATGGTGCAATGCTGGCGCTAATAGATTTTGCTTCAGCCAAAAACAATTCTACCAAGATATATTTTTTTGTAGGTTTTTAAAACATGAATTTCTCTCCCAGAATGGAGACTCATTGTATCTATGTACTTCATGCTCATTTAGAACTGGATGGCTTAGCAATGAGAAATTGTGTTGAATAAATGTATTATTTCAAGCTATGTCTATTCAGATTCACACAAATTCTGTTATGTCTTGCTTCCAGCCTACCATTTCACTGGCAAATAGTGACAACAATGGGCAATTTAGAAAACTAATGATACATACTGTAATGACATTGATGCTTAACAAAATATATGCAGACAAGAAAGCAAAGGTTTTACGTGGAGCTGCTAGAACTCAATAACTTACAATCTAGTGGTAAAGGGTGAGACAAAGTGGGCTTATGGCTCTTCAAATCAATAAGTTATGCTTTTCATATTGCAACACTCTTCCTTTTGTGTTATATATTATCCATTGTATGTATTACTCCACCACTTACAACTTTTTGCATGTATGCAGCCAGATAAGGAATTTGTGCAAATAACTTATAAATAAAGTATTATTTATTTGGGAGTAAATAGCTTCACTAATCACTGAGTATTACTTGCAGGTATTCTATTGACTCAAGTCAGTGGACCCCTCTGGTGCTAGTAGTCAAGCCACCTACCTCAGTATACGTTGTTTATATTTGCATATAATGCAAACAATTTTGTATAGCACAAAAGCAATCTGCAAAAGATTGTAAAGCAGCACTTTCTGATTGGGCCCTGGAGTACTGCACATTCATAAAAGATTTTGTTTAGAGCCATGCATCTACACTATACACTTTTTATAATGTGCAATTATTTGAACACTGTAGAACAGGAATAGGCTACCTTCTTTGTTCCACGTGTTGTGAAACTACAAGCAACATTATATATGAACAATGGTTGATACACCAGGACCAGTAAGATAATGACTGATGATCTGGGCAGACTGTAGAAATTTTTAAGTGTGGCAGCTACAGTGAAATGCCCAAAATTTTTTAATTATGCACTTGGGACTCAGGAGAGAAAAAAAACCCAAAAGCTCAATATAGCATTAATAGAACTACGATGGAAATGACTGAAGGGATCTAGGAGTCCGTATTTCATGTGGCTTAAATGTAGCTAAGCAATGTAACAAAGCAGTGAGCTAGGCAAGTTAGATACTTGGATGCATAGGAAGAGGAATTAGTAGCATAGAGAGAGAGAGAATTGGTAATGCCATTTTATAAGTCATTGGTACTAACTTTTTAAACAATGTTTAGATTTAAATAGGGTCTAGGGTCAGTTTGGTTTAAAAAAAATAAAATAAAATAAAAATGGGAAGACTGGATGCGTCAGGTGGCTCTAATCTGCCATCATGTTTTATGTTTGTATGCCCTTCCATCTCTAGAAGTGATGACCACACACTAAAAACATTATAATATATTGGTAATTATATCTTTATGGGGGATCCCACAAGAGGGACTATCCTTCTTCTGGGAATTATAGTCCGTGAAGGTCAAGGAACAGCTTTAATTGTCTCATTACAATATTCTATATTAATTATTCATTTCTGATCGTGAGTGCGTCCTTTTGCCAACGACTTTTCTTATCTATTCTTTCTGTGCTTTACCAGGTATCCCCTATGCTTATGCTGATAGTGGATGCTGGAAATTGTATTTTTACAACACCTGGAGCCCGGTTCAATTAGCTTTGCACCCGCGTTATTTGCTGCGCAAAGCTAATCCTGACAGTTTTTATTTGTGAATTTTTATGCGCATAAAAATCTGTGAATTTTGTCTACCGTAATAGATGGGATAAAGCTCACCGCAAATTGAATCGCGGCAAATTGAATCGGGCCCCTGGAGGGACACTGG
>WWET01000137.1:820836-844261 GCA_011038615.1 Limnodynastes dumerilii | reverse complement strand
TCCTCTATACCCCCTCTCCCCACTATTTCCTTTATACCCCTCTCCCCACTCTCTCCTCTATCCCCCCCCCCCTCCCACTATTTTCTCTATACCTCCCTCTTCCCTCTATTTCCTATATACTCCCATCCTCCCACTATCTCCTCTATACCCTTCTTTCCCCACTGCTCTCTTTATACCCATCAATACCCAGACATTTATCAGAATAGGCTTTTTGTAGGCCAAATCAATATTTATGTGGAAAGCATCATAAATAAAAATGTTATGCCTGAAACAAAAAGAAAACCTGAAGCCCATTAGCCCTTAACTTTTTTTTAAATGATCATAAAATGTTATTAACTTACCTGCGTCAGAGCCCCAGCAGCACAGCAGTCAGGGTGATGGTTAGGGTGTCTGCCCCCAGCCCCTCCTGTGTTACAGCATGACCACTCTGCAGTCAGTGTGATGGCTGATTAAAATCTGCCCCTGCTCTGGAATCCGATTGCATGAAAATTACAACCCTTCTTGAAAACAATAAAAAGCTTTTGCACATGGGACTGGAATGAAGTGCACTTTTGGAAATAGAGCAGTTAAGCTATAGTTTTTAAAACATTGGGCTGGATTCAGACTTAAGTGCTTAAAATTAGTTACTCCTGGGCTAAACCATGTTGATTGCAGGGGGAGTCAAGTTAATTGTATTCTTTGCATGCAGGGATATATGATACTGACCAGCGTTACTATCACACTGTTATTTAGACTTGGGCTGGGAACCATCACCTCTCAACTTTAATACTGTTGGCAACAGATGAAATACGACTCCCCTGCATTCAACATGGTTTAGCCCAGTAGTAATTAATTTCAAACACTTACTTAAGATCCAGCCCATTATTTCTATAAATGTGGCCCTAAGGGTACATTACTGGATCACTGGATCCAGATTGCAAACAAGTTAGTGTTTTCTAATCGCTAAGATGGTAAAACAGGAGTTTTCTCCATTTGCACATGTGCCATTGATGGTGCTCACATCTAGATCCATACAATCCAAAGATGGTTGTTTTCAAACAATGTTGTGACAGTGGGCGGATGTAAATGGCGATTGGGGTTTAAATCATATACATTCTTCTCCTTTGTCCCCATTTTAAGTGAGAATTGATCAGAAATCTTAAGGTAGAGGCCTGACTATGGAAGACTGTGCAAGCAAGGCAAGTTGTTTCCCTATGCACTTGCACTGGATCCAGAAGATCCCCACTGATGATGCTTTCAGAGCACTGAATACAGAGCCAGCAATATTCTGGATCTGGCCCGCAGTGAGCACTCAGTGATTGTTACACAAAGTCGGCATCCAGAATTTTGCAGAACTGCTACAGTGTACACTGACAGCACCACAAGAGGAACATGTTATCCCCCACATTGTATCAAATGTACAAAAACTAATTGTAAAATGATTCAAGCCACCAGGAAGCACATCATTTGATTTAGCCGTATTGGAGACTTGCTGATTTTGGTTTGTGGGAAAGCCCATAGCCCTCCATCTCAGCTAGTCCTGCTAATTCATAGTGATGTGGTTGATCTCTACAGTGAGAGATGAAAGAGGTATCTGCCAGCTCCTGTTAATCAGCACAGACCAGCCTCGGTAGAAGTAGAAGCCACTTGTCTTAAAAGTGTACTGCCACTTCTCCATAGGTGACTGTAGCCTCTGCCAACTCTATGTAATGTCTCTCACAAATTCCTTGTACAGTATGAAACTCATTCAGATTTTAACAAGATGATTCAATATATAAGCCAAGCAGACCTACTTTTATTTGACTTTTACAGATTTTGGAAATCAAAAAGATATTTGGGAGGAATCTACTTAAGTTGATTTGCTGCAAAGATTTCTCAATTGTTTGAGGTTATTTGTGAAAAGACATTAAACAAGTTGTTAAATAAAATCATAGTAAACCACACCTGCACCATACATCGGGACTTATTCACAGTTAAAACTGCAAGGGGACTTACACAAGGCAGCTCAGATCATCATGTTCTGTCTGCATGATGATCTGAGCTGCCTTAAGCAACGGAGGCGTGGTTTGCCATGCAGATATGTCAAACGGAGCAACGATAACAGATCCGCATGGATCTTCATTCGTACAGATGCAGATCTATGCAGTAAAGTTAAGGTTAGGTTATGGACACCAAAGAAGAGGGACCTAACTGGCCTTTATTCCATTCATTGTTGTTGTAAAAACACAACAGGGGGGAGTGATATGGGAGTTTACTCCCCTCTTCCGTGCGTAGTTCCAGACTTCCACAATTATGTAAAGCACATAGATATGGATCCAGCCCTTTGAGGCTTTTTATGTGTTGGATGCTTATTTTGGAGAAGCCTACATACAGTTTTATGCATATGCATGATGAGTGCGTTTTTACTTTGGAAATGTGTATCATGCAAGAACTCTTTTGAGAAGGAATTTTGTTGTTTTTATGTTTGCAAATGATAGCTGAGCGATGGAAATAAAAACAAGATATCTCCTAGTTCTTGACTTACAAGTCGGCATTGAAATTCTCTAGCTGCAGAGTATTGACTATTATTATTATTATTTTTTTTTTTTATTATTATTTTATAATACTTTGTATTATCTACTGGAGGAGAGGTTTGACAATATTAATGATTAAACTTAGTAACTATCCATTTTTCTATATTATATTGAGTGAAATACACAACAAGTGTGTCTCTATGAAATGCACTTTAATTCTATTTATGTAAAGTGTATACAAACAGATGTAGTGTCATTATAAAAATTGCTGCTCTACCTCTTTATTCTGTAAGAGATCCCCTCACTGGATGACTTTGTTTGTTTGTTTTCCCCAGTCTGTATATGTAAGTGGGACCAAATTGGCCTTTATTCCATTCATTATTGTTGTAAAAATCCGAGCTTTTAGGAAGTGTCTGCAGAATATGTGGTTTTTGAGGAAAGGAGGTCTTTTCACTAAACTCCTATCAGTCTCGCCCACTTAATAAGGTTCTGTAATTTTACTGACAACAAGGAAACATTGTAACATGTGCAACAGTGTGCCAAAGGCAACATGCAGAGCAAAATATAACAAACCCTTCAAAAGCTAGAAAATTCTCAAATACCACAAGGTGAAAAGAGCTAACTTTATTTTCTACTTGTCATTTGCATTCTACATAGACATACATGCAATTTGCTACACACATAGTCTAGTTATCAACACGTGTTTGTGTGTGTGTGTGTTTTTGTTGCATGTAACATGAACAATCAGTGCTCGGACAAGGACAAAAATGTACATATGTTTGTTTATGAAAATGAGCAACAGTTCATGTGAAGTTTCATGGCAATATCTAATGCAATGTTGAAATAGGCTCACCAGACTTCTGCAATGTAACCTTCCCAAACGTGCTTACTTCCACATGTATAAGGACACAGTTCTTAATTATGCAAATTGAGATCTCTAGAAGCTATTGTAAATCGTTTTCATATGCAGCATTACTAATATGGTACAAATGAAATAAGATTATATGCAAATTAACTAAACAGAGGTAAAGAACCAATGGAAGTAAGGGATTATGGGTAGTGTGTTTAGACATATCAACAATGGTAATTGACGAAGATGAGAATTAAAATGAATGTGTGTTCAAATGTATATGGCATTGTATGAAGTATGGTCTAGTAAGCCAGATCCAGGATCAGCAGAACCTGTTAATTATTATTGCTGTTATTTATTTGGATAACTCCACCAGAAATCATTATCTTTCATATTTGTAACAATCATTGTTCCACTGTAGTTTACATAAAAAATTTGATCACACAACTCAATACAAAGTTATCTATTTACTCATAGATTTCTAATAGAAAGTGAAAGAAAAACCTCCTGGATCCTAAGATCTGATTGTGCTATATTCAGACATCTTGGCAAGTGCCTCTCTAACCACTCCACTCATTCCCAAAGACTTAATGTGCCCTTAAGTTTTACAACTTAAAATGGTTTTGGATCAGAAAGCCTACCTATACTCCCATCATGATACTAAGCACTGTTCTATGAAGCAAAATTTGATCATTGGGCCTGATCCATTATTACTTCTCACAGACAAATATAAAATACACAGTTCTATGATATTCCTTATATGTTCATATTTTTATTTTAAAAGAAATTAAGAAAAACCATATCAACATTTACTGTTATATCCTAGATTTACCCAAGTGCATCCAATATAGGATGTATATGGTTGAATGGTGGTACTGATGAGACAATATTATGGCAATATACTCTGGTATTAATATGGGGGAAGGGGCAGGAGATGCTTGCTGTAGCACGTATAATCACTCGCCATTTCTGACATTCAGCTGCCGCCTGCCGAACTTTGCATGAGCTTCAAGAGAAGTTCCATTTGCCACCACACCAACTGAAGCAAGAGGTAGTAACTAGGTGGAATTCCACACTTTATATGCTGCAACGACTGCAGGAACAGCAAGCTATAAAGACGTACACCTTAAGCCATGACATAGGGAGAGAGTGATGTTACTCTACTGCAACACACTGTGTTATGTGAGATGCTAAAACCTTTTGAAATTGTAACCTATGAAGTCAGTTCTGATTCTGCCAGCATCAGTCAGATCATCCCCTTAATTAAGCTGATGGAGACGCTAAAGGAGGAGATTATGATAAACAAATCGGGCAAGTATTTTGGGCTTGTCGATCAAGTTCTGAATTCTCTTCGACAGGACACTAGAGTTAGCCAGTTCTTGGAAAATGATCACTATATTTTGGCAACCATGCTTGATCCTAGGTTTAAGTGCTATGTCAAGTCATTTTTTCCTGAAGACAGAATTTAGGAAATGTAAAGAGCTGCTTGTCAGATCACATTGCACATAACACGTCTCCTCCTTCAGCTAATCCAGGACATTCTGCTGCCAGGAAACAACTGTCATTTTAAAACACAAGCACTATGGAGATGGAGAGTCAACACAGGGCACCACAGTCAGAAATTATGATATCTGGTCAGGCTTAAAAGATTTGCCCATATATACTAACAACACTACAGTGAGTCAATCTGATAATGTAAGCATCAATTGAATGGTGGATGATTACATGAATGATAATTTCCAACTTAGTACCTCATCAAGGCCATTTTAGTACTGGGAGGAAAAAAGGTAAGATGGACACCCTTATACAAATTTGTAACATTGTACTTAAGCTGCCCATCCTCTAGTGTAAGAGAAATTTAGCTCAGCCGGGAACCTGGTGAGCGATAGGCAATGAAGGTTAAACCCAAAAAACGTTGAGAAGTTGATGTTCATTAAAATGAATTACTCATCGTTTTTTAATGAACATGGTAGCCACAAAGGGCAATCAGACAAAGTTATGGTTGATTCTAGTGGGGATGAGCTAATATTGTGCCATGATGATGATAACAGTTTTTAGTCTATATATCATATTTTGTTTGGTGCTATTACTAGCTGTTGGTATTTTTTGGACTAGCCTTGAGTTTTTCTCATTTTTTCTTTAAATAACTTTGTTTAACTCCCACATTGTGGTATTGTCATTTATATTCCATGAATGCTGGCTTTTAGTAATATACTTTTTATACATTTTGCATATGACTTTAGCTGCCTTGCATCATATTTTTTCAGGACTACTGAGTGTGGATCCTTCCCCCTAGAAGTATCACAAAGGGAAAAAAATATATACAAACACAGAAAATATATATAATTTAATTATATATAATTTTAAAGCATAAAAGAAGGAAAAAAGAAGGCGAGGGGAAGTATCACAAAGGAAAATAATATACAAACACAGAAAATGTGTTTTATTAATTCAAGCCATAAGGGGTTAGTAAGAGCTTTAAAATGTCTGTTTGAAAAATCTATGGAACACCAGATAAATTAATGCAGATTCTATCTTCTAGCACAATTGCATGTTTACAGTAAGCTTATATCACAGCAATAATTTAACTGAAATGAGTATCCTAGATAAATCTAGATCTGCAATTACAGGCTACATAGCCATTTTAAAGCTATGCTTTTTAAGGATCTACTGGGTAAATAAAGAATGAAATGCAGTCAGAAGGAGAGCCTGTGACCTAATGGGGGGGAGATATATTACTCTTCTTTGGCTAGTTGCCATAATCTTTCTGAAAACCAGCCAGACTTCCACACCCTCTTTTCCCGGTGCCTCCCCAAATCTACAGTGAAACATATTACTGGAGAGCTGCAGATTATAGATGGTAATTGTTACTTTCTCAGGATCTGAAACAGTGTATCTTATTCATTACACAGAGGATAAATGTGCTGACTGCTACCATGCAGACTCCTGACCCTTGCAGTATGAAAGGGAATGGTAAATCAGTATGCATTCACTTTTTCAGCGTTTAGATGTGGCAGAACTGACTTAAAAATTTGATCTGTTGATGTTTCTGCAAAAAGGCTTAGACATCCACCCCAGGGGTACTTTTTGAACACTTTAGATTGGCAGGGTCAAAATATCCATTTGTTTCTGTCACTCAGGTCACCTTCTTTGTGCATGCACTGTATTAAGGGGTAGTGCCCCACCCATCGTACTCTCTGCCATAACCCTTGTGGTCTCCCCTAAACCATTACTGGCAAACCCCTAATTTTATGTCCCTCACAGTTTACACTTTTATGCCCGACAGTAATGTTCTCGGTTTAGATTATTATGTACAATAGAAACCCACCATTTTACATGATTATGCCACAAGTAATGGCACAGTTCTTAATGGCATGCCATGCATATTCATTAGAGTAAACAGTAGTGTCAGAACCTCCTCTGGTCCTTGTGCTTTCACCCACTGTCTTTACCCAACAATCTAACACATATGTTATATGATGTTATTGGGCCGTATTCACAGATGCGTCTGTATAAAGTATGCAAATATACGCATGTACGTGGCAAGGCAGCACCCATGACCTTTCCCTTACACGGACGGTTTTTGGTGACTTACGCATCCATAGGGCAACCTTAACTCTATGCGTGTAGTTACGTGCATATTTTACTTGCGTACATGACTAACTGCGCCCATATTACTCCATTTAAATGCCTCTCCCCACCCACTTTCACTAAACTACGCATGTACAGAATTCAACAATGCCCCTCCGTACATATGTCACGAAGTCTGATTTAGATATCCAGGCGTAATGGACTTCCGTGCATAAATCCAACATAGATTGCCTAAAAAAGGTTACTACTAAGGCACAGTTCAACCGTACCTAAAAATACGCACATAAAAAGTAGCAAATTCGGATCTGTGAATACAGCCCATTGCCTTTGTCTTTTTGCATTATAAACAATTTGCAGTGAAGCAACCACAGGGGGGCCAGAGGAGAAGGGGCCTGTGGCAACACTGACAGAGATCAGCTCTAATTTGTAAACTGCTGGCACTTTATTTATAAACAGTGCTTGTCAGTCTCTGAGCTGGCAACTGTTTGTATATGATCATAGTGGGCAATGGCTGCACTATACAGTCACCAGATACAGAGCTTCATGGCAAAAGACTTCCCCCATCCCCCCATATCGCACCCCGTCCCTATAGCTATACCCAAATATTAATAACATTAGGGTTTTAACCTCTTTCATGAAGTGCTGATGGCAGGTTAAAAATGGGGTTAAATACAAGGCAAATCTTCTCTTTGGCGAAGTGCAGGTGCCAACATACCCTGGCACATGCCTTTTAAATTGCAACAATTATTTAATTTTTTTCCCACCACTGCAAGTTTGTCATGATGGTCATAGCTCACCAGGAGGAAGCCAGGTGTAAGATCTACCTTGCCAACAGACTCTGAAGTCCAGATGTTTATTAAGCACATTGCCAAATATATATTTTCTGTAAACTGGCGACTTTAGTTCGTCTCTTGTCTCTCTTATTGTGCATCCAAGGCCATCAAGATGCAGAAATAGAAATAGAATTATTTTTCATTTGTTGACATAAACCATTTTTTTTAAATTAATAATTCTAATGTTTTTGTAATGTTACAAGACCAATTATTGTAAAAGCATAATTATTATCATATAAACAATATTCAGTATATTTTTGTACATTAATATTCTGTGCATGGACAGTGTGAAATCATTGAAAAACACAATGTTAAAAGTCATAGTACTTTTGCTTAGTCTGGCCAATTGTGTGTTTTAACCTACAGCTGTTAAAACCAGTAACTGTATGTATTTTTGTGACAATGCCACACTTTCCACATATCACAGCCAGGATCTGTGATCCTCTGTAATGACTGTATAGGCAATGCAAACTCAGCCTTTTTCTGAGATGTGGGCCATAAAGAAGGAAAGGTGAATATATAGGTGTGTACGAGCTGCAGTTTCAGATTTGAATATTTGACCTGAAAGGTGTGTTTGCCATACTTCATGCACATCACATTTAATGATAAATTCTAGCTATATAATACACTATATATGTATTATTTTTCATTTATTGACATACTGGAATTCTATCATGTAATATTCCATATGGTTACAATTAATTGTATCCAAAACCAATCCATAACTGAATACGTAGGATTCAGATTTTCATAGGATTCAGGATGCTGTATACAGAAAAGGCCTCATTCGCCATGTGCATAATGCGTACGCTATTGACTTCCAGAATCAATCTGGATTCTCAAATTCAGATTCCAGTGCTGGAAGTTGTTCTGGTGGTGGAAAGTGCTTAAGTGTTAGGGGAATGTTCTTCCCTCGCACTGTGAACCTATAGCAGACCTCCGTAACCGCCATGTCGCGGAGGTCCACTAGCTTCTAACTATTCAATTTGGATCTGGTCCTTAGTTTGCCAGACCAACTAAGTAAAAGCTGCATATCCTTGTTAATAATGTTGATGGTAAATTTATTTGCTATTTGCATATCATGGCCTTAAGAATAGAGGCCTGGATTCACACTACCGGACATATTGCTTATACAGAAGTATGAGTGAAACACACAAAATCCAGCGCACATAGATTAAAGAAGGAAGAGAAAATACATATATTTATATAAATACAAATAAACATGCAAAGTAATATTAAATAACCTTATTGGAATAAATATAGCAATAGATATAAAAAAAGAATAACATAAATTACCAGTAAACAGACTCTGGTTAATAGAAATTAGCCCTGTCAATAGGGCATTATACCACCTTCATTGATATAGGAAATGGGGTTGTATGTATAGTAGTGTGTCTGCTACCAAACAGAGTAACAAATTAATTCCCGAGGAGAGTATGGTACCATGCATGGTTTGTGGGAAATTAGCACATATAGTGCATGGAGCCGATCAATACTTCATATGATCTAATGAGTATAAGTTATAATAAGTACATCGCTAATCCACTATCAACAAGATCACTGTAATGGAGCTGGCCCTTTAGGGCAGAAGTTACTCACAAGAAGATGATTACTGCAGTGCTCAGTCCAAACTTTATATCTCCAGAGGAGTAATCCCGATATCCGTATATGATAGTATGATCAGGTCACTCACGTTGCAACAGCCCAGTTGTGTTGCTGTATACGGCATTGCTATCTCCTGGAGACTAACCAGATGTATCACAGGGTGGCTGTACCATATGGTAGCTGAAAGCTGTCAGTTCAATAATCAGCGTTAGCGTGCTGCTCCAACTCTGAAATACAGTAGAAAGTGTGAGGCCCCTCTGTAGCTGGTATTGCGTGTCAGCTCCAAGCTATGGAGGGATGGAAACACGCTGGGAGGCTAGTGGATCAATAGTCCGTGTGAGCTTGCCGCTCAAACGCTGGAGTAAGATGCAATATGTGTGGCTCCTCTGTATGTACTATAGTGTATTGCTTCCAATTTAAAGAGAGAGTGAACACACTGGAATGCTGGTACTCAACAACAAGAGTCTGAGAGTTCTACTCTGACGCGTTTCTCCCTCGTGGGTTTTTTCAAAGAGTGCGGAGGACTGATTGTATCTTACTTACTTAGAATCTAAATTAGAAACCGGTGAATTAGTGCTCATAGTTTCACTTTGACCTATGGTCTTAACGGAGTTATCACAGTAGTCTTAAAGCAACTTCTAAAATCTTCTCCATATTACACAGATCATTAAATAATTGGTTCAGTATGTAACAGATAAATACAAATAGATCCACAAGAAATAAACAATAAACTTTTTACATTGTGTAGTTTTAAATTCAATGGCACTACTTAAGAAGCAATGGCCCAGATTCACACTATCGAACGTATTGCTTATACGTCCATATTTAACCTATAGTTGCTACTGTGCATACGTAGTAACTATTTTATGTAATCTACGTATCGTTTCTTTACGTAGATTGCGTATATGAGGTCTTAAAGTCCACATATACGCAATTTATGTAACAAAACGATATGTAGATTACGTAAAATAGTTACTACGCAGGCGCAGCAGCAACTATCGGTTAAATACAGATGTATAAGCAATACGTCCGGTGGTGTGTATCTGGGCCATTGCTTCTTAAGTGCATAGCAGAGCTCCTATGCTTGTGTAGTAATGCTTTTACGCTATCTACATTCCATTTAGATTGTGTACGTGCGGTCTTTAAAGCGTTGTAGCTCTGCTCATATAACTACACAATTAAGAAGAAATTATCTTAAGTGAGAATCCGGCCTGATATCTTTTACAAGGGGCAGTATTTATAAAACTATGACTGTAGAGATTAAAGTTTTGTGAACCCTTTACATTCACAGATTACACATAAAATTAAGTATTTAGATAAAGATTTTTATTTAAATAAAGAGTTAAACACCATATTCACCTGCAAGCTTTTATTAAGGGTTCACTAAGATATAAAAATACAGTAACTGAAAAACTAACCCATGGCTTGGCCATGTTTTGTTATTCTGTGTCTATGGGACCAGAACAGTGGTGAATTTGTGGCTTGTGTAGGTGCATAATCCAAAATCATTAATGAAATTGGACATAATCCTAACTTTGGATTCATATGTGTTTGGATTTGAGATTATCGCATGCAAGAGGGTCCACAATCACAGGGCCCTGATAACCACACATCCATGAGATCAGAGGCGGAACTAGCGAGTTGTGGGCTTAGGTGAAAAAATTATGCTTTGGCCCTGATGATATGACAGGTAACCTGGTGGGGAACTTCAGTGGTGCGGTGATGACAGCTGTGGACCCCTGTATCATCATGGGCCCCGGTGCAGTTGCACAACTGGTAGTCCAGCCCCTGAATGAGATCGCTCTGCTTACCACTCCCCTTGACAAAAAAAAACTTAAGTTTTCTGACTTGTGCAAACTTAAAAAGACAGCGGTTTGGGAGGGTGGATCAGTATACAGTAAATCAGTGTGTCCATTTGTAATCAAAACACATTCCACTTCCATTTGTTCTTAATTATGGTAGTATGGAAGTGCTCACTAAACACAGAGGCAAAATGCGATTCAAGAGCATGGAAAAGCGGAGGTTAGAATCCAGCACGTTACTGTGAATATTGTCCTATAAAATGTACGATGGCATAGACGAATATCCTGTTATTGATTTTCACATTTTCTTTACTTTTCTCTTTTAGGTGGCATCCAAAGCTGGTGTTTACGATGTGCTAAATCAGCTGGGCTTTAGTGAATTTGAGAATGTGGAAGATCAGCCTTTGTGTCGGCTGCGCAACCGCTGGCACCAGCAAAGCGTCAACTTGCTTCCTTTCCGAGGAGAGTTTGTTTAGGATTAGAAGACATGTTCTGCTTTATTTCTTTTGAGTATGGAACTCAGCTTTATAAAGACCAAATAAACTTCCCATGTTTTCAGGGATTACTGTCTTCACAAAAAGAATCCCACAAATATGCATGGAAATGCCCTTGTGTTGGTTGGAGGAAAGAAAGAAAGAAAGAAAGAAAGAATGAAGCAGTATTGTCTGAACGCATGATGTCATTCATGGGAGACATGAAATTCCATGTATACATTTTCTAGATTAGAATAGCCTTCATCCTAATTTAAGCAACTCGCCTACTGAAGTCTTGAAATGTATGAAAGGGCTAATCTTTCATTTAGATAGAACGTGTGGTGTATACTTTGTACTTAGGAGTACTTATAATATTCATTTTATTTTGTGTACGGAGTATAATTGTCATTCTTTCTCCCAAGCTAATAATATTCAGTAAATATGTAGGGGACACCAATTTTGTTAAGAAATGTAAAATGAAATTTTCAGGTTATAAGAATTAATCTTAAATGTGTACAAATGTTGTTCTTTTGCCTCATCAAATTAGGATGTGATTAGTTAAAATACTTTTAGAAAAATGTTAATTTAAAACCAAGAATGAATATGTGCAGACTTTTATAATGCAAAAAGTAGGGAGGAGTTTATTGTTATATTTAGGAAATTGTAGAACGTCATTATTTTTGGTAGCTTAAAAAACAAAAATATATATATATAGTTTGGGGTTTTTTGTTTTGTTTTTTTTACTTATTTTTCTTGTATTGTACAGAACCTTTGTGTTAGTGGATTTTCGAAACATGAACACGGAGTGATAGTTTGGTCAAGGAGAGTTCCAGTCTTAAAAGTTTCTTTCTCTGACTATTAAGAAATTAGTTATTATGATTAATTAAATAGAGTAAACATTTACATATCTTTGTTCAAGCTGTTGTGCAGGTTATTTGGGGGTTGGGGGGGGAGAATACATAAATGCCATAACTGCAAATAATCTGTGATACTGTAAAATGATTTCATAGGCTGATTTACAGTAAATCAGAGAGGTATAGAATTAATCCCAGCCTTGTTCATATTAAGTTTGGATTTAAAGGTAAATATATTACTTTCCGCACAGGCTGTAATTTCAATTTTGAATTTTATTTTACCTCAGAGAGGTATTTGCCAGACTTGATGCATGTCATGTTTATTATTACTTTTAAACAAGAGTTTTGTGTACTTTTATGTAATAAATATTTCATTTCTTAAAGAACACCAATATTTTTTAAATAATTATAATGTGTTTTTTTTGTAATGTCACCAGATCTATCAAAGTAAAGACTCAATATTTCTATGTTGTTTTTGTTTAGTGTTTTGCACCTCATTTATTAATTATGGTCGTCCTACAGCGTTATGAAGCAAGAACAACACCTATGACTAATAATATGCCATAAATGCTCCATCAACCTATCTTAGACATAGGCAACCTTTGGCACTCTAGGTGTTGAGAAATGTAAAATCCCAGGATGCTTACGCAGGCATCAGACTTTACATGTAATCCATATTTTCACACGACCCCCATTTTATGTGGGGATGGTGTGGAAAATGTTAAGGTAGGATCCTGGAACCATAACTTTATATTGGCAATGCTGCTCTCCTCCCCATACACAGTTTAGGATACGGAGGAATATTGCATCGGACCTCCACTGCTTCGACCGATCGGTAGTGGAGGTCTCGATCCAGTCCTGTGCTGTGGTGGGGAACAAGTTGGCACTTTATAATTAACAGCAATCATAGCAATTTGTTATTTATTAATAATTCCAGTCAAATTTATAAATTTTATTTATTTATTTCATAACAGGTTCTTATATAGCACCAGAAACAAAGGAAAGGAAATGCCCCAGCAACACTGCCATTAACCAGTAACAGACTATACCGTTCTATCTGTAAAATAAAGCACAGAAATGTCTGTTACACATATTTGCATAAATATATGATAAGCCACCAGCCACCGTCAAGGCCTTTCTGCATATGGTGGTCCTAACTCTAACAATGAGAGTCCCAATGTTGGGTCATATATATGTTTTTAAATTGAGAGCCAACTTATCTCAGGAGACACCCCTTAAAGCCTCCAAAATAGCTGCTGTGGAACAACTCCCCCTCTCAGCTGCTGCTCCCAGACATGCTCCCATACAGTATACACACAAAATGGAAGTTGCTCAATCAATTTATAGGTAAATACAAACAGGTGCATGAAAGGCCGGGGTAATTTGCTAGCAACAGAAACAAAGGAAAGGAAATGCTCCAGCAACACTGCCATTAACCAGTAACAGACTATACTGTTCTATCTGTAAAATAAAATGCAGAAAAGTCACACATATTTTGGTGAATAGACACATTATAAATGGCTTGTTTTTTCCAGCAGTGTGTGTTTTGCGTATGGGCACACGAAAGAGAAATACTTGTGTATAGTTGTGAGTTTTAGAATAAAATGTACCTTTAATAAAACAAGTTATTTCAAATTGGAGTTTTAATTGCAACATTTTAATAAAAGCAGCCATAAGGCATTTCTGACTACACTTTTGGCTGAATATGTGATTGTGTGTAAAGAAGTCTCACAAAGTAAATGAATCAATTTCTTTATTACTGTTAATCTCTTGAGATGTATTTTTGGCCAGTGTCTGTAAACAAACTCTGAGTCCTAGAGACCGGTGCCATCATCACTCACTAACATTTGTTGCCAAAGTGATATGTAATTTTTGAAGCATTTTTCACTTTTCGTGTACATAGGGTCCCTCATTCTCCAAAGGGCTATGTTTTCCAGGTCTCGTCAAAGAATTACAAGTGAGATAATTACTTCAACCTGTGGATCTTTAAAAATGTGTCATTTAGTAATGAATATATCTGTGCTTCAACTAGGTGACCTGTAAAACATGTTAAGTGTTGGTAGACCACAAGGATTGATTTTGGACCCATTTCCATACTTGAATTTTTTTACTGAAAGCTTTCACTTTTGGAATTGTGTCTTATTTAGATGTAGCAAATGTGTTAGAATACCACAATGTGCTTGATCCAGACTTCCGCCGATGCGCTGTGCGTCCTAATGCACAGCGTATCGGCATGCACTCCCCCTGTGACCAGTGTAATTACACACTGTTATGCCGGCTGAAGGCTACCCTAACTTCAGCCAGCGTAAGAGTGTGAAATTACGCCGGCCACAGGAGCGTAACTGCCCAAACCCGCCCCCCCCTCATTTCCTTACCTCCCCCCGCTTTCATTCTGTAACCGTTTCGTAACTACGCTACAGTTAGGGACGGTCGATCCTAAGGAACGGGTATCCCTAACTACGTCTGGCAACATCTACGCATGCGCAGATCGGCAAAACTGCGGTGGCTGTAGTTCAGGATCAGCCCCAATGTGACGAAGGACAAGAAGAGGAGTAGAGCTTGTTAGACAGAAAACAGAAGCTTTGTGAGGAAAACAGTGAAGGGAAGACAGAAGATGTGTGGGGAGAAAGTGGAGGGAAGATGGGAGCTGTGTTAGGGAAAGTTGAGAAGACAGGAGCTGCGTGAGAAAAAAGTGGAGTGAAAACTGCCACATTGTAAACATCACCGCAATGTTGAGCAATTGAATTGCAAAAAAAGGTTTGGGCATAATGTAAGCACTAACACTTGCAATAGAATGGAGCGATGTTAACATCACGGATCAAACTATATGCAAATGAGCTAACATTGCGCCCAACGCAACATCATACAAAATAAATTGGGGCCCATTATTTGCTATTTTTGCTAGGGAATATTTACCTCAGTGCCATCTGGCTAAAACAACATAAGGTGTAGCCTTTTGGTTATAGGCGTTACCAGCTACCATCATGGAGACTTTTACCACAGAATGTAAGAGGAAGTAATCCTGTGCCATATGTCTTGTGAGGACATCTCATATCCAGACAGATCTGGAACCTAAGTTGTGAGGATATTAGAGGGGTAACATCTGTGACTGAAATTCGAGAACTGCTCATTACTAGTACATTAGATTTACACCAAGATATAGGTTCACCAACAACAGCCTGGCCAGGTATTATATGGGACTATTTGAACATTAATTGTTCTTAATTAATTGATTACTCAATATTCTAAATATAATATATAGAGTTAACATTTTATACAAATACCTTTTGTGTATCAGTGTTGTGTGATCTAGTCATCTAACATCTGTGCAGGTACCAGAGGCACTGCACAATTGAGAAGTAAATGATACGCATGAGGTGGTTACATGCACACCTCTGGAGGTAGAGGATGTTACATAGATGCATCCTCATAAGAATTGTACATTCCTTCCAACTCTCTACTATTGGACTGGGCTTATTTTTATTGTTCTCATAGCTTTGTTTCTTCTGACTGCTTTTAAAATACACTGAGGAGTCTTGAGTACCTCTAGTGTCTATACATATTTTTGTATCCATCCACTCTATCTATATTATAAGCCATTGGTTTTTACTTTACCTCCCTTTCTTCAGTACTAGACCGGAGCAGATCCAGAGAGGGTGATTTGAGCTATCGTCTCACCCCCTTAATAATTTATTGCTTTCCATCATATTCTATCCCAGTCAGCAATGCTACCATGCTGTTATTTTATATTTCATGACACATCCTTTCTTTTCAGATTACCCTCCCTCCTTCACATCCCTCTACCTATATTGGCCGTGCCCTCACAATCTAACTGCTCCTAAATCATATAATCTACTTCTATATCTTTCTCTTCTTCTGTTAGCTGGTGATATATCTCCAAATCCGCGCCCTCCTCACATCTCTCATACAAATCACACATTCAAAACATTAATAAAAGTCTGCGAACCTCAAACACATCACGTGTCACCCAGAACTCCTAAAATCCCTAAAAAGGCACTCTCTGTCTGCAACAAACTAATCTCCATTCATGACTTCTTTCTCTCCAACAACCTTAACCTTCTGGCATTAAATAACACATTGCTCACTGACTCAGATACTGCCTCACCTGCTGCACTCTCATATCGTGGACTCCACTTTACTAATGCCCATAGACAGGGAGGTGGGGTCGGACTACTACATTCCCCAAATTGCACATTCACAAGTCTACCCAATGTATGTATACTAACTTTTACACACTTTAAAGTACATACTGTTTGTATCTTCAATCCCTTCTCTCTGCGCGTGACTGTGATTTACCACCCCCCAATGTATCTTGCCAATAATTTGTACACTTCTCTGCATATCTCACTCATTTCTTATCCTCTGACATATCTACAATTATTCTAGGTGATTTTTACATCCCAAGTAAAAATCCTTCATCTCCCGATTCCTCTAAGCTTTTCTCTCTAACCTCATCTCTTGGCCTCTCCCAGTGGAGCGATTCTTCTACCCATAAAGATGGCAATTGTATTGATCTTGTTTTCTCTAAACCAAAGGTTCCTAACTCCATCCTCAAGTGCCACTAACGGTCCATGTTTTTCTAATCTCATTGCTGTGGGTATACTCATAACTGACAGTTACATTTTAAAATTGCTAAATATGGCTCGTTAGTGGTACTTAAGGACAGGACCGTATTCAGAATTAAGAACGTCTGGTAATTTACGCACGCAAAATGCATAAGTGGAGTGATTTCTATTCAGGGCGCATGTGCAGACCATGGGGATACGAAGCGTAATTGGAAAGATGCGTAAGTAATTTCCGTACGTCAAAAATGCATACGAACATAAAAGATCGGACGGATTATTAATAAGTAGGCGTCAATCTACATGCAGTAGATGTGCGGTAGTATTTGCGAACGTTTAACTTCCGTCACATATACGCATGCTAATGATAAGGTTGCTTTCACAACACGAAAGTGTTCCAAAATGTATTCATTTTGCAAAACGTTCTTATTTTGTATTAACGTACGGATCTATTACGAACACACGGAAAGTCTTCTTAAATCTGAATCCGGTCCAGGGTTAGGAACCTGTGCTCTAAATTATGCTCAGTCTCTGGTCTTTATAACTCTTCTCACTTTCTCTCAGACCATCATCTTATCACTTGCAAACTTTCCCCCACTAGCTCTATGCCTTTGCTTGCTAATAATACAAAACCTTGTCATACCCATAGAAATCTTAATGCCATTAATATTAATTAACTTTCTCAATCTGTGCAACAACTATCCCGCCCGCAAAGAAAAGCGTCATTGATGCTTATCTCATTTTCCCTGTGACTTTTTTTTTTTTTTTTAAGGGGGTTGGATACTCCAATTTAAAAGTAGAGTGGTGGGGGGATATGGCAAAGGAAAACAACGCTGGGATAAAAATATATACATTGGGCTTCATTAACCCTTTACTATATTCGTGTATTGTTTAGAGAAAAATAGTGGACAGCGCTGATAAGATGATTTAATCAAGTATCTAATTAGAAAATGATTACCTTGTGATGGTTGAAAAATAAAGTAAAACACCAGTGCTTTAACAAATATAGATATTTAATTGAAATAAAAGCAATAGGTAACAAGCAAACTATAAGTTGCTGGCAAAAATTGTAAAAAAAAAAAACAGTAAGTGACGCGTTTTGTGTCTGCCAGGACACTTTCTCAAGCTAGGAAATGTAATGAAGCATATTCTGAGAGTCCTTCCTTTATATCGGAGTACTAATTACCTGCACCTGTCCGGTATCGGCTGGTGGGTTTAGAGACAATAAGGAACATTTTTTGGTATAAATAGATATGCACTGGTGTTTAGAAATAATAAAAATAATAAGCAAACAAGATAACAAAAATATCAAATAGCAGATAACGATCCTCATATCAGAAAATGATAATATTAGATAACATTAGAAGTAAAATGATATATTACTTCTGAATAGACGTGAATTTAGAGGGAAAACACACATAGTTAACCTTTGCAATACTAGCTAAAGAGGAACCCTGATTGGAATGCCACTCAAAGATATGTGGCTTATAATTCAAATGCATAAGAAAAAGTTATTTAGAATACATAAGTGAATAGGTTATTTAGAATAAATGGAGTAGCTTTTTAAGTATTTAGACATGGATGAATTAAAAATATTAATATTGGTACAACTACTTCGGATTTGGTCATTAAGAAATCCCATAGATCTAGACATTTGATCTTGATATAGACATATAAGTTAAATACTTATGCTGTTAGAAAATAATAAAAAAGAAAAAAATGAAAAAGATAAATAAATAATAAAAATAAAAATAAAGATGGAAATAGAAAATTAATTTGTGTTCCATAGATTGTTCATTAGTATAAGTGGTATTTGAGTGGCATTCCAATCAGGGTTCCTCTTTAGCTAGTATTGCTAAGGTTAACTATGTGTGTTAATCACGACTATTCAGAAGTTATATATCAGTTTACTTCTAATGTTAATATTATAATTTTCTGATATGAGGATCGTTATTTGATATTTTTGTTATCTTGTTTGCTTATTATTTTTATTATTTCTAAATACCAGTGCATATCTATTTATAGAAAAAAAATGTTCTTTATTGTCTCTAAACCGACCAGCTGATATTGGATAGGTGCAGGTATAATTAATCAGTACAATATAAAGGAGGGGCTCTAAGAATATGCTTTATTACATTTCCTAGCTTGAAAAGTTTCCTGGCAGACACGAAACGCGTTGCTTGCTGTTTTATTATTGCTCTCCCAGATGCTGGTGTCTACACGATCTTTGACACGACATAGCCACGATTACTGGATTTCGGCTGCAGTCACTGACCAGAGGGGAATCGCTTTTACAAGGTCCAAATCAACTGCGTGAGAGGCAGTGTGCATTACCATCTTCCAAACCCTGTGCACTAGGACTGGCCACCCAACACTAAAGATCTTTACACATGGAGTCTACACGCTTCACAGGGAGTGAGTCTGTTTTCGTCCAACGGAGTTGTTTAATGTCCCTATGCAAGTATTTGCTTATGTTTATTGTTGCTCCTACGTTTGACCGAAAATTACCACTATCTGGAAAATATATCTATTGGAATTAACTTGTTATTCCCCTCATGCCATTTTTTCACACTGAAGATTAGTGTAACCATTATATTCATTGAACTGCAGTATCTATGTCTTTCATCTGTGACACAATATTTTAATATATTGCCAATTATATGGTATATTACCAATTTTTTTGATACAATTTTTGCTAGTAACTTATAGTTTGCTTGTAACCTATTGCTTTTATTTCAATTAAATATCTATATTTGTAAATGCACTGGTGTTTTACTTTATTTTTCAACCATCACAAGTTAATCATTTTGTAATTGGATACTTGATTAAACCATCTAATCAGCGCTGTCCACTATTTTTCTCTGTTTATTTATTTTTAATATGGCTGAGGTCCACATTGTGACAGCTGCAATATTTGGAGGTGCTGGAGCGCAGACACCATCTCTGCTTGTTGTCATGTATTGCTTGGGTCAATATAACCCGTATCATAAAATTACACTTTTCATTAATAATCAAACAAGGGATATTCCCCAACTTTTATTACAGTAAATAAACATTCAGATGAACAAACCAAAACTTGCAAAAATTACAAACATTTTTGTAAAGTTGGTTTACATAGTTATTTACTGCTTTGCACAATTTGGGCAATAATATGTTACATGGGATTTACATGTTTATTGCACTTATCATGATTGTTTTATTATCATTTTTGAATGGACAAAACTTGCATCTGGCACGTCTGATCGCTGTAATGTTCCCCGCAGAAGTTCCTGGTTGAAGATCATGAGTAGTTGATTGTATGTTCTTCCCAATTGTACATGACACTACTGTCCGTGGCATAAATTTTTTTAAGGAAATGTGGGGCTTGATGAGTGTTTTTCCAAGCTCTTCCAAAAATATTCTCCTCTTTGTAAGTTTCTTATTGTTCTAGTTGGGGTTTATGTAAGTTTAAAGGAGAAAGGCATTGTATGCACTGATATTATAAAATATTATCAATGGCCATCGGTTTGTTTTCCATTTGTAAGTGTATATGTTCACTAGTTGATCTAAGGTATCCACTGCACCTTTTGTTGCGTTGTAGTCCAAAATTATGTTTGGTTTCTTGTCTGGCTTATCACTTACTTGTTTGTCTTTATGTAAGGTGTTCAAAAGAATAACATTTTTATTTTTATTTAGAACATAGGGCCGGATCTTGACCTACAGGCACCTTACGGCTGCCCGAGGTCAGTACGTGGGGCATCATAGCGAGGAGTGCACACCCCATGCACTCCCTGCTGTCGGTAGTAAATCTACTTGTGCAGATTCCTTCCCTAACTGTTACGATCAGGTTTGCCGCATAGCTGATTGTAACGGAGCTTCCCCTTCCTTGTCCCCTAATTAGCATGTCTATGTCCGCCTTTACAGTGGAGATACGGCATGTGTCCTAAGGGGGAAAGCCCCCTTTTTGTAAGAGCCAGCGTACGTAACATACTTACACATGCCGGCCTTACGGCGTCAAAACTGGGGAATTACTTACGACATGTACGTAATTCCCCTAGCGGACGTTCCTTAGAATCCGGCCCATAATTACCACTACCATTGTGTTCTCAGTGAAATAAAAAGATGAACTATGCACCTGCTTATTTGTGGCTTGCCGAGGTAGTTCCAGTTTATTTTTTCTCATAGTACCAAGTAGGGTTATGTTTCGCTTGAGCATAAGTTGTGTCAAATTATATGAAGTGAAAAAGTTGTCACATGTAAGATTGTGCCCACTCAGTTCACATGTGAGGTCTGCCACAACTCTCATCCCTTGGTAATCCAAATGTAAACCAATGAACTGACACTGTATTTCTCATTTTCTGAATTTTTATTGTTGAAGTAATGTGTTTCGAAACATTTACAGTCACTCACAAGTATATGTGAGTATGTTGGGTCATATTGACCCGAACAGTACATTAGTACTAACTACTCATAACTTGAAAAAAAAATAAATTATTTTTGTTTTTGGATCATAACAGCTATTTGCCAAAAAATAAATAAAAGTCGTAAAATATGGAAATCATAACTGCATAAATAACGAACTGACACCAAAACAAATTTCACCTTTAGCGTTGTTATTTCAATTCAGTAGTGACCAGAGTTTGGTCTGATACCAAAATGTTATGTACCTACGATGACTTAAGCGAGGTAAGTAACCTGTCTTCCACTAATGTATGTAATCTATGCAAGATAAGGTATGGTGAAACAGTAGAGCAGAAGGTAAATTCCTTCCCCCGTGACTTTTTAACTTACACCAAAATTTATCACACTTATCAAAATGCTCAGGACAATGCCAAACAATCCCACTTTCCAACTTTTATTTCTACTCAGGCTTCTAACCCCAAATGCCTCTTTCATTCATTTATCTCAATACTGAACCCTCCTGTACAAAATTCACCAACTTACATCTGTGTTAAGTAGAAAAAGTCTGCAAGGGAATGGGACTTCCTCCTGAGGCGCTCTGCAGTATGGGAGCATTTCTATAGGAATCGAGTGAGCGGGGGAGTGCCAGGATTGGGGGTTGGTGCGATGAAGGAAGTCAAAGAAGGGAGGACAGGCAGCAACAAGGGCGGAGGAGAGGGAATTGTAGAGAGAGGTGGCTAGATTAGGGCAATACATGGTGCGAGGAGGTGATCAAGGGAAAAGGTGAAAGCCACGACGTCAAGGGAACTGAGGTCCTTTCGGAAAATAATACGTTTCGGTGATGGCGAAGGAGAGGGGGAGAAAGAGAGGGAGAAGGAGGGATAAGGTGATGATCAGAGAAGAGGAAGGGAGAAATGGAGAAGTCAGACAGGGAACATGAGCATGAGAAAACAAGGTCAAGGGAGTGGTCCAGGTTGTGGGTGGGTGCAGAAGTCCACTGTGATAGGCCAAGAGAGGAGGAGAGGGAGAGATTTTTTTTTTTTGCTGGGGTCTGAGGGGTTGTCAAAGGGGATGTTGAAATCACCTAGGATAATGGAGGGGAGTGTTAGGTTCCATTGCATGCTGGCCACCCGCTCCCTTAGATTCCTCTTACCTGCGTGGAACAGCATGCCCTGCAGCCCTGACGTTCTCTCTTCTCCCTCGATCATCAGCATCTGCAGCTCGCGTCTCTCCTCCCCCTGGCGTCCCTCGCGGCTGGTTGTCAGGGACGCTGATCCTGTTTCTCTGTAGGGCTGGCGTCGGGTTGTATCCTAGCAACCTGGACGCCTATCTCCTCTATTGTTGCGTCCGCGGCCCGCTCTCATAGGTTATCCTCTCTTTATAGCTTCCTGTCTCCCTCATACACGTGCCGGTTATAGCTTCTTCTAGCCATATAGCCAGCTCTCTTTGCCTTGTGCCTTCTTATCTCTTCTGTGACTCTTGAGTGCCCCATATCTGTCCTGCCTGGTTCCTGCCTGTGTTACTCCTGTGTCACTTCCCATCTCTTACCCTTACTGTTTAATCCTTGTGGTTAACCCCTTGCTCTCCCGTGTGCATGTGATTGTATCCCTTAGGGGATTTCTTTCAGTCTGAGTGTCAATGTGATTGCCCCTCCCCCGTTCGTAGTGTCAGTCCGGTCTGTCCCGTGTTCCTTTCTTCGGTCTGTTGTCATTGTTCTCTGTTGCTTGTAGTTCGTTTCAGGTCACGTTCTGTGACCTGACTCCTCCCACTTACTCCTCTTCCTTCTCTAGCGCTATCTTTCCTTTCTGTTGTTTCTGCTCTTCTCCCGGGTTTCCTCTGAAGGTGCGTATCCTGACGAAGTCCCACCAGCTCCAGTCTATCCCCACCATCAGGGGCTCTAGCGAACACTCAGACGGAAATCAGGCTCTACAAACCGGTGAGTGACCCGTTTTCACCTCTTTC
>WWET01000137.1:788812-802627 GCA_011038615.1 Limnodynastes dumerilii | reverse complement strand
GTTATGTGCAAATTTAAAGCAGGAATTCATTAACCAGCTTTATATTGAATATTGATGACGAGTTGGTCTTTTATTTCTCTTTATATATAATAACAGTTATTACAATTTAGTTATAGAATAGTTTGTTCTTTTCCTGTACAGCTGACTGATCAAAAAAAACTTGAATGTTACTCAAAATTTTTATTTTAAATTTTTTCATGTTTTAGAAAGACAAAAAGTAGTGTAGATGTGTAGCTAAATATTTCTCCTCTATAAATTGTAGATTAGCCCTAATATCTAACATTGTCAGTGAAGGTTGTTCATGGACAGTGCTAAAAGATGCACTGAAATTGTAACAATCTGAGTAATTTGTAACAATCATTCACTTGTAACAATCAGAGTCACTTGTAACAATCAGAGTCACTTGTAACAATCAGTCACTTGTAACAATCAGAGTCACATCTAACAATTAGAGTCACTTGTAATAATCAGAGTCACTTGTAACAATCAGAGTCACATGTAACAGTCAGAGTCACATGTAACAATCAGTCACTTGTAACAATCAGAGTAACATGTAACAATCAGAGTCACTTGCAACACTTCAGAGTCACTTGTAACAATCAGAGTCACATGTAACAATCAGAGTCACTTGTAACAATCAAAATCACTTGTAATAATCAGAGTCACATATAACAATCAGAGTCATTAGTATTTTTTGACAACTGTGAACAGATGCCAGCTCTCTGCTACTTCATTGTTTTGCTTGTGTTCTGCACTGACATATTGGGCCTGATCCAGAGGTACGCCGATGCGCTTTGCTTACTAAAGCACAGCGTATCGCCGTTCACTTACCTTGACACTCCCCCTGTGCGGGCATATGTCCCCTTCCTTACGCCGGCTGAAGGCTACCCTAACTTCAGCCAGCGTAAGGAAGGGGCCATACGCTCGCACAGGAGCGTATGGCCGCTTAGCTCGCCCTGCTAATCTCATTTACCTACCTCCCCCCGCCCACCTGCACTAACCTTAACGTTGGGACGCTGGAGGACGTCCCCTCCAGTGTTCCAACAGCGCTGCTACAAACGCCCGATCCAGCATCTGCCCGGCGCATGCGCAGATCGGCTGAAAAGCCGATCTTACGCTTACGCCCGCCGTCCTAGCGACGGCGGGTGTTCTTCTGGATCAGGCCCATTGTCACTCCACTATTAAAACATAAGGGAATGTGGGTGTTGACCACTGCCCAGTAGTCATGCACCGAGACTAGTTAATGAAGCTATTTAGCTTCTTACTAAATACTATTTAATCTATGTTTATTAGATAAAGCTGGCTGCACACTACAATGAATTTCCCTTAGCAGATTGTCATGCAATATCCAAATGGCCCTCTCCCACCATGCGTACACACTGTATGCTGCCATTGAAAAGGCTTCTAGCTTGAAACCTGGATCATGAGGATCCAGCTGAGTGCTGGAAGTTGGAAGCGCATGCATGCGCTGTGATGTAATGCAGACGTTTTCCTTATTCATTCAAATTATTATTATTATTCAGATTATGAAAAACGGCCACATTATGTAATTATGGGTTCAGTCCTGTGTGATTTCCCAACGTTCAATGCAACATTCCTATTACTGGAGACAATAAGATAATTAGAGCTATCTCCCACCCCACCTGCACATATCCTAACGAGACGAGCCAGACGGTGGTCCATCATTTGTGTATTCTGAATGATCCGACTATTGGAGAGTGCGTTTGTCAGTACTGTTTTGTCAGTGTTCCAACCAATTAGTCCTTGCCACACACTATGGACTGTATTCGGGCTTAAGAAGCTGGTGCTTCTTAAAATTGTGCCTTTAAGAAATGACCTAGTATGCATAGCAGGTCATTTACGCAATCTATGTACCATATAGGTTTAAGAAGGCAGAGGCATACCACGACAGCCACGGTCCTTTTTTAAGAAGAGTGGGTGGGGGCAGGGAATTAAAATAGCCGAAGAGGTCACGGGGAAGGGATCTCCATTTGTGTTTTTCTTCTTAAGTAGGAAAAGTGCCATAAGGATCCTAAAAACAGGGGCGGTTGTGGGGCAAGTCAGGTGAGTTAAATGCGGATACAGCCGTATCTAGCTCATTCTGATCTCTGAATATGGTCCTATGTGACTATACCATAATCTTTCTTAACATAGTATTTTATGTAGTAATAATCTAATTGCCTGTCTGTGCAATGTAATACAATTTTACTTATATTGGCCTGGATCCAGACTTAAGTAAGTGCTTGAAATGAGTTACTCCTGGGCTAAACCATGTTGATTGCAGGGGTGTCCTATTTCATCTGTTGCAAACGGTATTAGAGTTGAGAGGTGATGTTTCCTATGCCAAGTCTAAATAACAGTGTGATAGTAAAGCTGGTCAGTATCTGTGTGCAGTAAGCAATTCAGAGATATATCCCTGCATGCAAAGAATACAATTAACTTGACTCCCCCTGCAATCAACATGGTTTAGCCCAGGAGTAACTAATTTCAAGCACTTACTTAAGTCTGGATCCAACCCAATGCCACCTAACCATACAGAACGGTATACTCTGTGATATCAAGAAGACGGCTGTATGTTATCATATACATAGTAATCAAAAACACAGAAGCTCTACTGCACAAAATTATAACACACCAGCTAAGTGGTTTCTCTCACTGGGCTTTTCCCACCACTCGTTTATCTAACTTTAACAACCATTACAACCATTACATTTCTGTACACTTGAATACCCATAGACGAGGGGTGCTGCATTGATTACACTTATAGGCTAAAGATAATCTACAGTAAAAGCATGCAACAAATTTTTCTTAGAATCCAGTAGTATTATAAGGTAATTCCACTAATCTCACAAGGCTCTATTATATTCAGTTCAGTTCAGCTGCAAAGCGTGTTGGATAAAATGCTGATATTCCCACAGCATTTTTCATACACTACTTCATAAAGCAGCTGTTTCGGTGGCAGAGTGTGGGAAGGCAGTTTGAAGTCTGTGGAAAAGTCATGATGTACTGTTTTCTTGGTAGTGAAAAGGTCGTCTGTAAGTGAAATGTAAAACTTGATGATATCACAAACGTAATATTACACAGTCAACCACATATGGAATACATTATTATATATTCCTGTGAAGCTACAAGAACTATCCTGGTTCATACATACAGTAATTACTAGCCTGACAGCTCTTCACAGTCTGGTGATAGACCATTGTTATGTCCTTAAGTTTTAAATGAAATTATTGTCCTTTATGAACATTAAGCCAATCATGTTGCGAGTGAATGAAATACTATAAAAAGAACACTTGATAAAAAGCTGCTGCTCTTTCCTTAACAAGAAAGTTTACTTCTCCAATCAAACAATATAGGAATGTCTGGCTCAAAAAAATAAAATAAAAATTAAATATAAATATATAGAGTTGACTGCATAACACAAACAAAAGGATTGTTAGCCCTTTCAAATCTAGAGACAAAATGTGGGTGTAATCCATTAAAAGAAAAAAAATTCGTGAAAATACCAAAATTAAAATACACAATGTGAAAATTACACTAACATAGGTCTGCAGTATATCTCTCAAATAGTAGCAAAATGTAAAGAAATGCCGGCACATTACATATCCAGATAAATGTTATAATAATTTACAAATGATCGTATAAAAAAAATATTTACTCACATAAAAATTCAGATTACATAAATCAGTGGAGGCAACACAAGCAATGGCTAAAACAACACTTTTAAGTGGCATAGGACCTACATGAGGGGTGCATCAAATGAGGATGCAGAGGAATTCTGGATTTAGCACATGACATTTAGCACACCCTTCATGTATATTAAAATGATAAACCTGTTACATTTGCAGATATGATCAGGCTACATCAGGGATTATATGGCAACTCACCAGGGCGTCCTGACCCTGTCATAGTGTGCAGAGAAGACACAGTAAACAGATGACAGACGGGGGGGTTGCCAGAGGCAACGAATAGTGGCATAACTACAGTTGTTACAGAGGGTGCGGCTGTTATGAGGCCCTGGAGGAGAGGGGAGCCCGTGGCAGCCGCCCCCTCCGGCTAACCAAGCTGTCAGAGGCTGGAAACTCAACCTCTTCAGGGATACTGGCACATATATATATACATTTATTTTTATTTAAAACTTTTTGAAGTTTTAATATATTTTTAGCTAAATCATTTACTATAAACAATATTTCTGTGCATTCAGGACACAAATATTAATAATAAATACTTGTCCCTGAAGAGGATAGGATAGCCCTTAGCACTCCATGAAAATATATAACACTTCATGTGAATCATAAGGGAAGAAGTATCTTACACTATGTTAAGGATCAACCACCGTAAGGATATAAAGTTCCCGAAATAACCACTGAAGGTCTCAATAATAGTATGTTCAATCAACAGATAAACAATCATGGCCATTGAATTTATTTCAACAAAGCACCAGAACAAAATTACCTATTCATTTATGTTAATTAATTTACTCATAGTAAACAGAATCAGAGGGGTACTTTTCAAATGGCAGGAGTGTCTTAATATAGACCTTCTGAGTACACATATAGCAAACGGATAGGGACTCACCTACAGGAGGTGCCTTGACGCTGTGCCTTGACGCTGGGCAGGTGAGCTTAACCCAATATAGCTATATTGTGAACTAAACCTCCTTCTATATTGTGAACTAAACCTCCTTTTTATGTATGTGCTGACACATAGTGTTATATAGAGTTTGTATGGAGCGAGGGACCTCTCTTTTTTCCTTGTAGAATCAGAAGGGTACCTACCTAGCACCTGCACCCACCTGCAGTAGACAAATCTGCATCAATTGGGAGGCAATGTGAAAGACCCGGGTTGAAAACAAACCTGGACCTTTCACATTACCACCCTTCCCGGGTAGCACCCGGGAAAACCCTACTTTTTCCCGGGTCGAAATCCCGGGTCTTTTGACCCGGGTCGACCGAAAGTACCCCTTTCACATAACCACCAAATACCCGGGATTTTGCCGAGACCCGGGCTGTTTGCGGAAATCCAGGTATTTGGTGGTGCTGTGAAAGGGGTATAATTTGAACGACAATGCAACAGAGAGCGCGAATAATTGTATTGTGGATGGTTTAAAATGTTAGCAGGGTGGATAACGGTTGCCTTGAGGTACAGCCATGGTGAGATCACCAGTCATTTGCGTAAGTCCCCTGTCTCGAAACATCTGCGCATGTGCGCGCCAGATGTTCTGATTGCATACCTACTGACATATGTAACTAAGTATGCAAAAGGAGCTAGTGCAGGGGGCGTGCACTTCCCGCTGTGGCTGCATAACTACGGACCTACATATGCACGTAAAGCATGTGCAGGTAAGGATCTGGCTCATGGTACCTGGAGCACCTCATGAAAAAGGGGCTTCAGTAGTCTTTGGCCTTTTGCCCCCCCATGAAAATTTTTGTTCCTACGCCCCTGATAGCTGTGGTCTCCTACAGACAAATACTTTGGGCGGACTAGTGGTGCTTAGTGCACCGGGCTCTGACCAAGTGAACTACAGTGTGCACAGTAAAGGTGAACATCCATTTCCTGCTCAATAGGCGCCATTTTATGTGTCTAGTTGGTGCTAAACCCCAGCTTCAGCTGTCTAACTCAACGACAGAACCACCACCAAGCTTTATCTCCCCTATACCAAAATAAAACCTAGTGTGCTTCACTGCTAACCTAAATACAAGAGGGGATAAATAAACAAACCTACAGTGTGCTTCACTGCTAACCTAAATACAAGAGGGGATAAATAAATAAATAAACAAACAAAAAAAATGAGCCCTACTCTGAAAATAAGCCCTAGAGTCCAGATATATTTCTGTAAATCTTGTGTATCAAATTTCTTCCTCATGGTATATTTCAACCAAATATATTTTACTCAATATATAACAGAGCAGATAAATAAAACATATAAACATCATGCATATCACAGTTAGAAAACGTTCCTTAAGAAGGAGGGAGACTCCAGTGCTGCTGTTGTTCAACCAAGAGTGATCTTCCAAATCTTTAAACACATTGCCCAGGTAGTGGTGAGATGGAAAATTAAGATAATTGGAATTGGAAACCTCAGTGGGTGCCATGGGGTGAAGTCCGTTTCTCCACTTAGATACCATAGTCTTTTCATGACGCGTTTCGGTCCGAAAAGCCTTTTGTCAAGTGGTTGCTCTCATAAGGGAATTCTTCCTGTTTATAAGTCATCCATTACAGGTGTCAATCAGTGATTAGTCACATATGCCACCATCTAGCTTACATAATATCTTAGCAACATTCTAATAACCTAAAATTTATTATTCTCATAGATCCAATTGTGCACCTTCATTGGATCAATTAAAACAAGTTGTAACATAATAACTTATCATAAAAACAAAAATAAATAATCAGAATAAATGGGATCTGTTAGCCCCGTTACGACTAAGTAGTTCTGCTGATATAGTTCAGAATGCAGATTCCCTCAAGCATTTAGCTATTATTAATACATTTAATATTTTTTTATTTGATTTAAAGCAATTTTTTTGTGATATTTTGCTATTTTTTATTTCTGAAGTTGTATGTTAGCTTGGGAACCATTACTCACACTTTTAAATATAACTTTTATTACATTCCCCCTTATGATTATAATCTGTTTGAAAGAATAACCCTTAACCCCCACAACTGCCCTCTTTTATCATATTCCTACAGAGCATTTATTGTTTATATTGGTCTATCCTTTTTCCCTTTTAATAAGACATGGAGTTTTACCTATCCCCTATGAATCTATTTAGGTATGCTAGGCAACTGCTATTTAGATGTCACATACTGTAGAGTGTGGAAAACGAATGGATGTTAGGGTGAAGTATAGATATGAGATCATCTAATCCTGTTTTCGCCTACTGATTTTTGCTCTATAAGTTTACCCTGGAAATATTGTTGTATGTACTTAGAACCCTGCTTCACATCACTAATACCGTAAATTAAACTTTTTCTAGCAGATCTATATTCACCACACTAGACTTCTCTGGTTTTTATATTCACCGTACTAAACTTATCTGGTTTCTATATTCACCATACTAGACTTATCTGGTTATTATAATCACCATACTAGACTTCTCTGGTTATTATAATCACCACACTGGACTTCTCTGGTTATTATAATCACCACACTGGACTTTTCTGGTTTTTATATTCACCATACTTTTTATTTTCCAAAATGTTTTTTATTAAGGCCTTTGGTAAAACTATTGAATGATAACAGAAAAAGCCAAGCATTTTACAATGTTTGAGTATTTGACAGAGATACATATTCAAATAGGTCATTGTAATGCTTTTAACTGGTAAGTTAATCCTTGAAAAGTCTTATTGATTTAATTTATTTATTTTTTAACCCCCAAAAAAAAGTTTACTCCCCTCCCCCCGCAAAACAACAAACAATAAACAGTAAACATTGTTGTCTATTAACTGTCTGTCACATCAGTGATCCACCCATGTCCAAACAAAGTATGCATTGTTATAGATGATGATTTATGTTTGATCAAGCGGGCATATGTGTATTTATGTTTAAGTGTGAAGTCCGATGTTATATAGTGATAGGTATGTTGAGAGGAGTACCAGGAAGTTGTTTGAAAGCATTTAAGAAGAGCTTGTTTAGTATGTGGAGGGAGTGATTGAATATACGGGCCCCAGCATTGAAACAGACCTGGTGCCAACAGTTCCTCATTGGTTGAGGTCTAGACATAGTTAGCTCCAACGCTAGTTTTGTGTCAGATATCCAGTTTTGTAGGATTGCCTTTTTCCCCACAGCGGCCAGTATGGAAACAAATTTCATATCTATGTTATGCTATGTTATAATATTTTAGGTTGGGTAAGTTAACCCCTCCAATTGATTTTGTCTGTTGTAGTTTGGACATACTGATCCTGGCCTTTTTCCCTTCCCATATAAATGTTGGTATAAGTTTATTGAGATATTGGAGATCTTTTCTACGAAATAGAATAGGGAGCATTTGTAAAAAAAATAAAGAATTTTAGGGGAGCTTGCCATTTTGAATAAATGGCGTCTGCCCAGAAAGTTAACATGTAGATTATGCCATAAGTTTAGTTCTGTTTTGATTTGATGTATTAAGGGTGGTATATTGGCTGCATATAAATTGTGAGGGAGTGCAGGAAGAATGATGCCTAAAAATGTAATGCGATCCCTAGTCTATTGAAAAGGAAATGGGTTTCACCACCTAAATTTTGCCTGGTCAAATATTGCCATGGCTTCCGATTTGTTATAATTGATGGTATAACTGGCAAATGTTGAAAAAGTGGAAATAGTGGAGGTTATAAAAGGTACAATTTGTTTGGGGTTAGATGTGAGAAGAAGGACATTGTCTGCAAAAGCTATAGTTTTGATTTCTTTGATGCCTATTTAGAGCCCACGAAATTCCGTGAGAAGGGTAAGATGGCGGATGAGAGGATCAAGGGCAAGGTTGAAGAGAAAGGGGGAGAGAGGGCATCCCTGTCTGGTTCCTCTTTGCAATGTAAAGTTAGATGAGTTAATATTGTTGACTGTGACATGGGCTATGGCTTTGTCATATATTGTGTGTATTAGATTGTAGAATATAGTGCCGAAATGTTGGAAAGTCTGGTTAGATGTGGCCAAGCTATTTTGTTGAAAGCGTTTTCAGCATCTAAATTGACGATGATGCTATCTTTCATCTTGTTTTAATAAGTGGTGGTTATAGCCATAGTCCTGATCCCAGTAACTGAGTGACGGTGATTTACGAAGCCTAGTTGGGTTGAAGAAAATAGTCTGCACATAAGTCTTTGCAGTCTAATAGGATTGATTTTAGTAAGCAATGTTAAATCTTGGTTTAAGGGGGATATGGGTCTATAAGAACCTAGTTGGGTGTGGTGTTTGTCGGGTTTAGGTAGGACTATTATTCGTGCTTCATTGAATCTGAAAGGGGTGTTTTTTGTTTCAAGTATGTAATTATACAAGGAGGTGAGTGTAGGGGCTATGTCATCCTGTAATATTTTATAATATTTGGTGCTGAGCCCATCTGGGCCTGGTGATTTGCCCGAGGGAAGGGACTTAATAGCTGCCAGCACCTCTTCTGTGGTGAGTGGCTGATCTAGGGACAACCTCTCTCAGATGTTAGTTTAGGGAGTTTTGAATTTTGTAAAAATGTGATACTTTCTTCCTTGTTCCTTGTTATCTCGCCATACTTTTTATATTCACCATACTAGACTTCCCTGGTTATTATATTCACCATACTAGAATTTTCTGGTTATTATAATCACCATACTAGACTTCTCTGGTTATTATATTCACCATACTAGACTTTGCTATTGCCAGATAAGGAGATACAGCTCCAATGTTTTTATTTATTTTATTTTGTAAATAACAGGCTTATTTTATTTGCAATGATACAGATGATACATCAACTGTTTTGTCATTGAAACTTTTGAATGTAGCCAGTTTAAATTGTATATCCAAAGTGATACTTTTCTGCACAGCAATTTATAAAATCTATTCAATAAACTTTATAGTGACTGCCTCAAACCTAATATAAAATGTTGGTAGAAATATATTGCAAGAAAGTCCTCCTGCTCCATCCTGAACAAAAGAAGATATTTCACCATTTAATAAACTGTCTGAGCAGCATGAAAAAAGCCATTTCTTATTTAACAGTCTTCGATGTGGCACAGTGTCAAAAGCCTTACTAAAATATAGATAAGCTGTGTCTACAGCGCCGACTTTATCTAATACTTTACTGACCCAGTCAAAAAATTCAATAAGATTAGTTTGAAATGATCCTGTGAATCCATGCTGCTTGGGATCCTGTAAGTTACTGGATTTAAGATACTGTACAATTTGTTCCTTTAACAGTGTTTCCATCAATTTCCCTACTACTGATGTTAGACTCACTGGTCGGTAGTTTGATGCTTCTTCCCTATTTCCACTTTTATGCAGAAGGACGACATTTGCTATTTTCTAGTCCTCTGAAATCACCTAGTTATTAATGACTGATTGAATAATTCAGTTAATGGTTTTGCCAGCACCCCTCTAAGCTCTTTTAGTATCCTTGGATGTATCCCATCTGGTCCCATTGATTTGTCTACTTTCAGCTTTGAAAGTTCTTTTAATACCTGGTTCTCAGTGAAAGTAGTAGCAGTTGGCCACATTGTATTAATAGCCTTCCCATTTAAAAGTGGACCCCTTCCCCTCTATTTATTTTGTGAATATTGAACAGAAATACTTGTTAAGATGATCTGCCGTAGCCCTTTCACCCTCAACAAGAATCCCAATCTCAGTTTTGAGCCTTACTATACCCACTTTATTTTATCGCCTTTCATTTATATATCTAAAAAAGCTTTTGTCCCCTTTTCCTATCAAGTGGGACAGTTTTTCCCCAGTTTGTGCTCTGATAACCTTTTTAGCCTCCTTTTGTTTTGCAAAATACTACTCCCTGTCATTATGTTGAGTTTGCTTATAATTCCGAAAGGCCATCTTTTTTGCTTTGACTATAGCTGCTACCTCTTTTGTAAACCACATTGGCTTTCTTTTTCTGTGGTTTTTCCTAATCTTCCTTATACAAAGGTCTGTTGCTGTTAATAATGCATTTTTTCAATTTTTCCACTGCTCTTGTGCTCCTTTCATGTGCCTCCACTCTGACAAAGAATCACTTACACATTTCCCCATTTCTACAAAATCTGCCTTCCTAAAGTCTAGCACCCTTGTCTATGTGTGGCACGTGTCTCTCTCAGTCATTTTAGTAAACCATACTGCTTGATCACTGGATTCTGAGATTCTGTCACCATTTATAAGAACCAAATCTAAGATGACCTATTTGCGAGTGGGCTCTCTCACCAGTTGCTTAAGGGACACTCAATAGTTTCACATGGTTACCCAAAGTGCCTCAGTTTTTTCTCCAATACTCCTTATTAAAGTTGAATTTAACCCTTCCTTAACATACATTAATACGCCTCCTCCAATTTTTCCTACTCTATCCTTTCTAAATAAAGTATAACCCGGGTATAAGCTAGGTTCCAGTCATGATTTTCATTACACCATGATTCTGTGATTCCCAGATTATCCCTTAACATTATTGCAATTAGTTCAGGTATTTTATTTCCTAAGCTCCTAGCATTTGCACACATTGCTCTGAGAGGTTGCATTATAAATCTATTCTTCAGTTTATTATTATTGCTAGATATGTTTATATTGCTTTTTATTATTTGTATCACTGCCCCTAGTTTAAATGGTTTCTAATAAAGCAATCAAACTGATCACTTAGAATATCTGTTCCCACAGAAGATGGGTTCAAGCCATCCTTTTTATACAACTTTATACCACTTCCTAAGCCACAGATTAAAATCATGTATGCACATCATTCTACCTTCTTTATATAATACAATAATTAACAGAATACAATACAAGTACAATGTAAATATAAAATAAAGGGAGAAGGACCCTGCTCATAAGAGCTAACATGCTAAGTGGGAGGGGGTAAAGAAACAGGAGACACAGGGATGGAGATGGAGAGAGCAGGTAAGCTTAGGTTAAGGAAGGGGTAGGCTATGATGCAGCATTTGAAGGATTAGATCTAACAGTTTCAATACTTTAAAAATGTCCTTCATTCTCCTTATGTTGCTACAAACTTTTTACTAGATCTCTGTCTATAGTATTACATTTTCAATAAAATATAAAAATATAATAATCTTATAATATAATATTAAAAAGTACAAAGTAAAAGTTAGAAAATAACAGGTGTTTAAATGATAAATGTCTTAATGCAAACAGTACAATGCTTACTTATTCTAGAAAGTCACTATAAACAACAGAACCACGGGAACAAAATGAAAACCTCAGAGAAATATATCCATAATTATTATATAGACATGAGATGTCTTGGTTTACTTTTATAGCATTATACTTTTTGAACTTATATATGAACGTAGAAACTATTGTTAGTAGTTAAATCTCTACTATGGAAATTTAAAATTCATTATTTTGAAACTTCTTTTTCCTTTACTAGATTCTCAAATTTTAATAGGAATATTAACAAAAAGTATTATTTTTGGTTATTTAAAAAAATTGGATTACTTATTTTATTTTCTATCAAATCTTCACATCCTGGCTGCCTGCAAGGAAATAAAATTGACATTAGAATATGGAAAATATGATAAAACCTATTAATTGAAACTGTTAAATATATTTGTGTATTCCTTTTTGCTTTATAGATGCAATTTCTGTTTTTAGGTTTCTTAAAAATGACCACACGAGAGAAGAGAGTAACAAGAGGAGTTCACTGGACTTTAAGACCTGTCTGGATCCGGTCCAACATTTTTTATTGATTGGTATTTAAAACGTCTGTATCTTCAGGTTTATTCAGAGCAAGAGACCATTTGCATAAACTCAACAAAAAGGAATATGAAAAATAATGAAGTGTAGTGTTGTTTGTGATCTCTGATAAATAGAGAAACATAAATCACTAAACATATTTTAGTTGTCTGAATTATTATATAATATGTAAGAATTTATTTGTATTACCATAATTACGTTGTGATTATAATCAAGAATGACGATCGCTCTTTACCATATCAAGGTAAGTGTTTGACGTATATCCTCAATAACAGTTTAAGTTCTTGGCAGACATTATAAAACAGTCTGTGCAAAATCATGACCTCTTCATACAATCCCCTGCCCGGCAACACATCATATGCTCGAATAGATGTGACATAACTTATGGTTACTGCTCCTATTATACTGTTTATTTTACTGCTATGCTATACAATCCATAATGAACTTGTGGAGTCACATTTGAAGAAAGGATACTCTGAATCTGGCTTAACCAAGAACAGATCCATGTGTCAGGTTTCTTAAAAGTTAGTTCATATGGAAGCAACCCCACAGTCCTGAACAGTGAAGCCATCTGTTCCCCATGATGCACAGATGAAAGGGAAGCATTTCATAGTACTGATATGATCACAGAGAACTATGGGCTACACAAAGCTACCAGATACATCTTGAAATAAATATACTTTATGGGTTTTGATAAAGTTTTAATTTGAAGTGTTTAACGATGGCAGGTTATTTAAGGTCTGCATTAGTCTAACTAAAAATTACAATCATGATCTGCAACTACAACTTTCATGTATAAGAGGAATAAAATATAATAATTGACATGAAAATTAAATGAAAAATATAGTGTGCATATTAAACAAAAATAAATGTAAAAAGTTAATTATACAGTTTTGATATGACATTCTATGATCAAATAAAAATTGAAGCATCTTTCATGCAGGTTTTGAGGAAATCACGGCTCATTCAAAAATATGCATTACAGGCTGCCTAAATTTGAGTTTACTGGTTGTAGATATATGTAGATATATGCTCCAATTGGTGTGGTATCAAAGCATAAGCTAGTTTTATCAGGAAAGATGTGTTAAAAAAATTCAGCTCAGAATGCCATTTAAAAATGCCACGAAAACAAAAGTGATGGCAGTAATCCAATATATCCAAGAATACAACAGCCAATAGGTGTAATCATCTTTTTGTCTCTTCACAATCTTTCTTGGTAACTATGTTTACATAACCAACTGAGCATATCCTTAGGTTCCTGCCAGGATGTCCTAGGTATGTACATGACCAGCTGACTATACCCTCTATTGCCAGCCATTAACTATGTCCAAGTTTATGTACTTAATTATAGCTCCTGGGTCTGGAATAAAATGTCGAAAGTCAAACAGTTTGGTATTATGTTAGTATTTATGTGGAACATCTATAAACCTAATATAATGCAAGTGACTTGTAAAACAAAACCTTCAGAAATGCAATTA
>WWET01000137.1:746431-775204 GCA_011038615.1 Limnodynastes dumerilii | reverse complement strand
TCCTGCTCTAGAAAGACTGTCAACTTGGATGTTACTCTTTCCAGTGTTACTTGTGAATTAAAACATAGGTGTGTTTGTTTTGACAGGTGTCATTAAGCTTGCTCCATCCAGATGGGGCTGCAAGTCAAGGCTTTGCTCAGAGTACAGACTAAGGCCAATATTTAACAATAAAGATCTGCTTTGTGTGATGGAAGCTAGGCATACAACACTGTTCTGTTTTACAAGTCCCATTATATTCTAGACAAACAAAAGCAATATGTTCCTTAAAGTGTGTGAAGACAACTGTGCTTGGTGCATGAAGTAGACCAGTGAGAAGACTAATTACATGTTGCTGTAGTGAACATTAGGTTTGTCTTCCAAAAGTCAGTAGTACAGGTGTGCATGTATGTACAGTAAATAGCTTTGGGCAAATCATTTAGTATTCTTTTTCTTAAGTCTTATATAGCTTTTATTTGTTCCCAATAGAAAACCTCTCTGGAAAGCTAAGTGAATATGGTGTGATTGTCCCATTTAGTACAGATCGACAAGGACAATATATTTCCCACGTGGTATCAGCAGCAGGAAGTAGAAGAGGTGGACTGACCTTAAAGCACCCTGGGCAGAGGTTGGCCCGAAGCGTCCTTGATCCACCACCAACATATTCAGATGATAGGTGCTTATACTTCAATGTCACAGTTTTTGGCAAACAACTGCATCTGCGTCTGAAACCCAATAGACACCTGGTTTCTCATGAGGCGACTGTTGAGTGGCAGGAGGATTTTCAGAAAATTTCTTTCGACTCATTCAATGCTGATTGTGTATATACAGGAGGCATCACTGATATGCCTGGAGCAACTGTGGCTATCAGTAACTGTGATGGACTGGTAAGTCAAGGGCTATTACACAGTTATGTTTTGAAAGTTATGTTTGTTATGACTTGATCTGAATTGTTGTGTGTTGTATCCAGAGCATTTTCTATGGGGGCACTGGATGGAATGCAGTAATGCCACCTCTTCTGCAGCGCAGTCAGGTGAATTCCTGACCTCTTTCCGTTTAGACACTAAGGTGTGAGATGCAAATGACTGACAGCATTACAGCGTGGCATGTAAAAAGCTGGGGCACTATGATGGGGCATATAAAGTTCTGAGGCCACTACAGTGTGACAAGCAAGGATGGTGCTTATAATGTGGCATGTGAAGGACTAGGGCTACCACATTGTGGCATGCAAAGGGCTAAGCCTCTACAGACTGACATGTAAGGGACTGGGGCTTCTGCACTGGGCATGTAAAGGGTTGGGGCCACTACAGTGTGGCATGTAACGGGCTGGAGCCACTAAAATATGGCATGTAAAGGGAAGGGATCAATATATTGAGGCACGTAGATGACAGGGTGTACTACAGCTGAGAATAAAATGAAGGCACTGGGGGCACTACTGTGTGAGTTATAACGCTAGGTAAGCACAAATCTTTTTTTCAAACAAACAAATCTCTTTATTTTGAACTTTCCACCATTCAACTTATTTTCTGCCTTTTTTTTTTTTTTAAAGATGTGATGGTTTAGCACATATAAAAGAATACATACAGTTTTGTACAGTACAAAACCCTTTTATATTAGAGCAAATATGCGCCACATTCACATTATCATTTTTACTGGGTGTTATTTTGGATGTTAAATATCCTATAATATAGTTCCATGGACAGACATAACAAGATACAGTAACTAACAGAACTCCAATAAGACTTATGCCAAAAATATCCTTGTTCATCTTAGAGTGAGGTTATTTCTAGCTCTGGAAGAGTTATGAAGGTCTCTTGTCAAGCCTCAGTGTATAACACTTAATGGGTCTTTAAATGTGTTTCTGAAAATAATACTACAGTGTTCTTGAAGTCATTTCTTTCGGCGAATGTTTGGTAATAACAAATCAGCTTCTTTGGTTTCTAGTAAAATTCTAAAATAACACGTTAGGTTTGTAAGCAAAATTACAGGAGACAGTCTCTTTTTTGGTGAAATGTGAAGATGTAATTATTGCATATCCATATTATCTGGCTAAATATTGAATCTTGTTTATACTAGTCCAGTGATTCCTAAACTGTGCGCCGTGGCTCCCAGGGGTGCCAAGGCGCTCTCACTGGGGTGCCTCGGAATGTTTCTATTTCCTATTGTATTCTATTGTATTGTTGTCTTAGAGGTGCCTTGAAAAAAAATATGGAGACCCTAAGGGTGCCTCGAACTGAGAAAGCTTGGGAACCATTGTACTAGTCACTTAAACCTATCACAAATACTTTAAAGCAGCATCTCCCAACCTTTTTGGGGAAGTACCAGTTACCCACTTTGGAATCAGGTCAAGTACCACTTTGCAGATCATGTAGACACACACACGTATATATTTTTTCTTCCTTACATATTTTACTATGGTTTTAAGGAATATTTTTTATTTTTCTATCATCCTCTCAGCCCCCAAGCAGTGGGAGAAGCCGCTGAGAAATTGCTATTTTAGAAATAGACACAGCCAAAATCTCATTTTCATCTGTCTCTATTTCGAAAATAGCGCTATTTTCTATAAAAATTTTACGAGTGGGTAAGTATGCCTATCAATATTCTTAGCCATTCATTCTTTGGAAATGCAGCTGCATCGATCAGAGGTGAGTAACACTCTATAAGAAGATTTAGGGGTAGGCTGCAGGGAAGGTAGACTTAGGGCTAGGGTAATGAATGGGGTTAGGCTAATGGAAGGGCAGTCTTAGGGTTAGGCTGAAGGTAGGGGAGTCTTAGTGTTAGGCTGTCAGGAAGGGAGGGTTAGGGTAATGAATGAGGAGAGTTAGGCTAATGGAAGGGGGGTCTCAGGGTTAGGCTGAGGGTAGGGGAGTCTTAGGGTCAGGCTGCAGGGAGGAGAGTCTTAGGGTTAGGCTGTGGGGAGGGGAGTCTTAGGGTTAGGCTGCAGGAAAGGGAGTGTTAAGGTCAGGCTGTGGGGAAAGGAGTCTTGGATCAGGCTGTGGAAGGGTAAGGGTTAGGGTAATGTAAAGAGAGGGATATGGTTAGGGTAAGGTTTGGGGCTAAATACAAACTTACTGTTCGCCGTAGGATCTTTCTTTCGTTGATCAACTGATTTTCCTCTGCGAGACAGAAGCAATTGATTTCCCACCCAGTTTGAAACAGGCTGGGAGAGTATCGACCTTTTTCAGAAAAGGGCCTTTTGCAGCCACCTCCAAGATACTATATTAAATATACCCTCTGCAATCTGGTATTGGACCTGGTTAAAATACAAGTACTGCTGCTACCTTTTGACAAGCTTGCCCAGTTGCCCTAAGTACCACCATTGTTATTAATACCAGTGGTTAAGAACTCCTGCTCTATAGGAAACTTGCAGTGAAGTGAAAACTCTGACTTCTTATATTGTATTGCTTTTTTCACTGCAGAAATATGTGTGCATTTGGCAACCACATAGCTTGATGTTTAGCTTGGTCTTATATGTAAATTAGCCATGTGTTGTTGGACTCTTGAATGCACTCCAGCTTCAGTGGAATTCAGAGATGACTAATTCTTGACTCACTTAACCACACCTCAATGTACACATATGTTGAACATTATACATACATCAATGACGATATTTCATTTCCATTGAATGCTATGGGACTTTCTCTATTCTGCATATTTTATTTCCTTTATGTTTCAAGGGCAGTAGAAACATCATGTTTCTCTACAAATATTTTAGATTACAGAGTACATTATTTTGGTTTGTGATATTATATACTGTAATAATTGAATGAACATCTGTAACAACATACATCTTGCATAAATTTAGAGTGACCTCCAATGATCTCTGCAACGCATGTAACACATCTGCATGCCAACTGTTTTCTTATATGTGGTCTTCCTGGCAAAACAGCTATTCTTTTGAGGTGTTGGAGATAGTTCCACAAACTTTCAGTGCTTGACATTTAAAATAATCATCACAGAATCATTTTAGCTTTCAATAACATCAGCGCTTAGAGAGTAGCTTAAACATAGAAACATAGAAAGTGATGGAAGATAAGAGCCACATGGCCCATCTAGTCTTCCCAGTTGTTTATTTAAAACTATACTGTGTCAAAAGCCTTACTGAAATCTAGATAATCTATATCTACAGCTCCCCCTTCATCTAATACTTTACCCAGTCAAAATTCACTAAGATTTGTTTGACATGATCTTCCCCCAGTTAATATATACTGCTTGGGATCCTGTAAGTTACTGGATTTAAGATCCTGTACGATTTATTCCTTTAACAGTGTTTCCATCAATTTCCCTACTACTGATGTGAGACTCACTGGTCAGTAGTTTACCACTTCTTCCCTACTTCCACTTTTATGCAGAGGGACGACATTTGGTATTTTCAGTCTTCTGGAATCACCCCAATTATTAGAGACTGGTTGAATAACTCAGTTAATGGTTTTGCCAGCACCCCCCCCCCCTAAGCTCTTTTATTATCGGACGTATCCCATCTGGTCCCACTGATTTGTCCACTTTTAGCTTTGAAAGTTTTTTTAATACCTGCTCCTCAGTGAAAGTAGTTAGTAATTGCACCCTTTGTATTTATAGCCTTCCCATTTAAAAGTGGCCCATTCCCCTCTCTTTCTTTTGTGAATATTGAGCAGAAATACTTGTTAAAACGATCTGCCGCAGCCCTTTCACCCTCAATATAATTCCACTGTCTGTTTTGAGCCTTACTAAACTCTCTTTAGTTTTTCGCCTTTCATTTATATACCTAAAAAAGCTTTTGTTCCCTTTCCGTACCAAGTGGGCCACTTTTTCCTCAGTTTGTGCCATTGCTGTCCTGATAACCTTTTTAGCTTCCTTCTGCTTTGCAAAATACTCCTCCCTGTCATCATTATTTTCAGTTTGCTTATATTTCCATATTTTTTGCTTTAACTATAGTTGCTACCCCTTTGGTAAACCACATTGGCTTTCTTATTCTGGGGTTTTTGTTAACTTTTCTTATACAAAGGTCTGTTGCTGTGAATAATGCATTTTTTAAATTTCCCCACTGCTCCTGTACTCCTTTTATGTGCCTCCACTCTACCAAAGAATCACTTACACATTTCCCCATTTCCACAAAATCGGCCTTCCAAAAGTCTGGCACCTTTGTCTGAGTGTGGCACGTTTCTCTCTCAGTCATTATACTAAACTATACCGCTTGATGGTCAATAGATCTTAGGTTCACACCCACACTTACTTCTAAGATTCTGTCAACATTTGTAAGTACCAAATCTAAGATGACCTCTTTGCGAGTGAGTTCTTTCACCAGTTGCGACACTCCCTGTAATGAAATTAAAATGTCCCCACTTCTAGTGTAGCTTGCTGAAGACTCACCACGGTTAACATCAGGGAGATTAAAATCTCTCATGTTTATTTCTCTCCTTTTAATACCATTTTAGCAGTGTCTTGCAATAGGACATTTTCCATTTCCTCATCTTGCCCTGGTGGCCTATATATGACTCCAGTACGAAGAATAACCCCCTAGGTTTCTATGGTTACCCAAAGTGCCTCAGTTTTTTCTCCAATACTCCCTTTTAAAGTTGAATTTAACCCTTCTTTCACATACATTAATACATTATACATAATATTTAATAATACATTATACATTATACATAATATTTATATATAAATTTAGTAATCAGTAATTTAGTCAGTCAAAGAAGCTACAGAGAAGCATGAAAAAATTGAGAGGTTTGGAAAGGCACACAAAATGTATGTTCTACATTTGGCTCCTGAGATGTGTTCTGACAGTGTTTGTATGTGTACCCTTATGTCCAGTCTTTTTTATCTGTTCCTGTTCTTGGAAGTGTTCCTGCATGAGTCTGCCTGGACCCCCATTGACCACCATTGTCTATAGCTTTTAAAACAAGGCCTGTCTGCATAATTATAACCCCTTCCTTGGCCTCCTCACATCAAGCTAAGATGTTCATCGATTCCTCCTTTTTAGCAACTAAATGATGGGTCCTCCTGGACCTTGCTTGAGTTTCATATCTGAAGTTCACCTCTATTACCTTCCACTCCTCTCCAATGAGTCCATGTTCGCTATCTTAACTATGACTTTTAAGAATGCTAAGCTCTTACCACTGCAACAGCTAGTCTACTTTGTGATCTTCATCCAGTCAAGGAATGAACACAATCTCGGAGCCAGGAGACAATGATTGCTTCTCCTGAGACACCCCTCGCCAGACCTACGGGTGCCTTGTGGGCGCATACCTGATCGTAACAACAGGGCTTCCCATGCCCCGTCCCCTCATTACCATGTCTATCTTGATGGCAGAGATATGACACTCATAATGGGGAACAGCCCCTCTCTTATAAGAGCCGACGTACGTTGCGTACGCTGACCCTTGCGGCGTCATAAGAAGGTTGTGCACATGCGCACAACCTTCCAGACAGGGGAATTAAGTATGCGTTGAAAGCATTCCTGAAAAAAAATATTAACTTAATGGACTACATGCTGAGGATGAAGATTTACTGCAAGCCCTTTCAAATACTACTGACAGGTCCTTGCTCACTGATCATATATTTACCAACTTCCTAAATCTAAATTGGCAGTCCAGCCCCAAGCCCAAGGAAACCCATCTGTGGGTACATTTTATCCATACTAAATAGAGCAGGCTGCTTGAGATGCAGAAGGAACATAGACCTCTTAAGGGCTCTGCAATTCTTCCTGGAACCTTGTTTCATCGCATCACTTTCCTTTTCTAATTCAAGGATATTACATACCTATGAGGGATTTCCAGTGAAATTATTATGTACATATATCATCATATCTCTGGAGGCAGGACTAAATGTAATCATCCAGTGGGAAGTACTGTTACAAACTTACAAACTAATGGATACTCTCTGGGGGCAAAATGGATGGGCGGAGAATGTTCAGTAAGAGTGCTCCTTCTTGGGGTCTTCCTGATTTCAATCAGTGGGTGAGACTCTACTTCTCAATACATTTTACCTTTGTGTATTTTTCGGTCAGTGATCAGTGTGCCTATGACTAGGTAGTGACTATACTACTGGCTGTTCTATATGTTTGTATTGCATACCTGCCTGTATGGTACCCATAGTATAGACTTTTATGATTTAAAGATAAACTCCAGCAGGTTAGCTGAGGGGTATGGTTCAGTGTACCTAGTATATTTTTTATTAAATAGTAAATTAATTATTTAAGAGAAATGGAGCATCCTAGTCTTCCTATATACCCCATTCCATTGGTGACAGAAAGTTATTATCCATCAAATTAGCTCTACCTCAGTGCCATATGTTGGAGGGTACACAATTTCTGGTCTTAATTTTTATGGACCACAAGAATTTTGTTCTTTCTCCAGTTAGTACAGTGCCTAAATCCATGCAATGTAAGAAGGGCACATTTCAATCTTATATTAACATTATGGGCTAGATTTACTAAACATCTCAAAAGGAAAGTGGAGATGTTGCCCATAGCCACCAATCAGATTCTAGCTGACATTCTCTAGTATGTAATAGGAAAGTAAGAGATAGAATCTGAATTTAGTAAATCCAGCTCTCTATCTTGAAAGACTAATTATCATGCCTTGTCTAAATATTTTGACTCATAAGATAAGTTTTTTAAATTCAAATCATTGATCCTCTTTGCCTTGTTGCAGCTTTGCAGGTATCCACCAATATTCTGCTACCTTGGAGATCTGTTTCATCTTAACTTATGGACTGGACTCATTTATCCCTATTCACTGGCCACACTGGTTTTTGGAAAATGTCAGTTATATACTATTGGCATTTTCTGCAAAAACCCTATTTTTTGACATTAGACCCGTGTCCAGGCTCCAATGACCCGGGTTAACGAAAGGTACCGGGGCCTCTACTGGGGTCTAATGACCCGGGAATCAGATCTGGGAGAAAAGAATGATTATGTCTGGGTGAGGGATCGGTGTGAAAAGTCTCACCTAAAAAAGTCTGATTGGAGGGATACTATTGCTATGGCGTAGTAAACTGGGGATATTGCTGGGGACACAGATGTTCTGTCAGCTACTTGGTCCTTTACTCTTCCAACACATGAAAGACTTTGAAGCTGTGTCTGTGCTGTTTCAGTTCAATTTCTGTCATTTCCAATTTCTGACAGACCTTGGTGTCATATTGCTATGGATTTCATCACCGTGGACCGTGTTCAGAATTAAGAATGTCTTGTAATTTATGCACGCAAAATGCGTAAGTGGGGTGATTTCTATTTAGTGCGCATATGTAGACTATGGAGTTACGAAGCATAATTGGAATGATGTGTAAGTAAATTCCGTACGTCAAAAAATGTGTGCGAACATAAAAGGTCAGACGGATTATTAATAAGTAGGCGTCAGTCGGAATGTAAATAGCAAAAAATGGGCGTGGTAATGTAGCAGACGTGCAGTCGTATTTGCAAATGTTTCACTTCCGTCACATATACATACACTAACAATAAGGTTGCTTTCACAACACGGAAGTGTTCCAAAATGCGTTACTCTTGCGACACGTACTTACTTTGTATTAACGTACGGATCTACTATGAATGCACGGAAAAGCTTCTTAAATCTGAATCCGGTCCCACGTTCCTGTATGTGTTACTTTATAGGGTTTATAGTAGTAGTATGGACCTGATCCAGAGTTCTTGGCCAGTGGATGCACAAATCCGCTGCCCGCAGTGCTGCAACTTTTGCAACTATGGATAGAACTACAGATAAGGTGCATTCGTTTGTAGATGCACATAGGCAGCGGCTGCGAGGTGTGCTCGCAGCAGCCCATAAGCGGAAATGCGTTGCTTATCAGGCTTATAAAAAAAATGTAAAAAATCACAATCATGAATTTTATTTAAAAATTAAACAAAAATGTTTTACGAAAATAAATTATGGTTCATTTCAATTATTATTATGATTTTAAAATGTGTGTAGGGATAATTTTGTAGTTAAAATAGCTACATTTTTGGAATAAAATCACCTATGTTTTACACTTCCACCAGTTCTGAGCAGGTGTAAAATGTTATGTGCGCCCACCTCTCTGTGTAGCCCTGGGGCAGGTCCTATGTGTACTAGGGGGAAAACATTTTAATATACAGTTACCAAATACATTTTAGATGTTTACTAAGTAACTATTACTACTACAAATACAATTTGTCCCAATGAGCTTTTCCCTTTTTAATAGTATTTTAAACCTATTTTGAAAATTGCCTTGTAGGCTGTTATTGAACAGGATACAGAAAACACGGTCAACATCAAAAGCTTTAGGGGCTATTGATAGCATTCTTGTTCAATCATATGTTCATCCTTTGGGCCACGTAGATTTGTGCCTTATTTACAACATATGGGATATGTTTTTTTTAGCATTTTTTTTAGCAACATCTAAAGCATCCCAAGAACTTAAACATCATAGTAATGTATTTAACAGAAGCCAATTTCTTATTTATTAGAAATAGTCAAACATTTTATTTATGTACCACAGTGTTAATGCATGTAAAAGCACATAATATACCAACAGGACCACACACTCTACTGAATTTCCACACAGTTTTACTCAAATCAAAGTTGTTCACTAAAAAGCTCCTGTTTTTTGCCTTTTAAGTTGCTGTGCTTATACATGGGATTTGCACAGCTCAAGCTCAAACAAATGGGGGGGGGGGGATATTCAATTAAGTGCATAGATGGGAATCAGAGCAAAGTGCACATTATAGTAGCTGCAGAGGGACATCTTAAGTTACCTTTGTCTTTTAAGCATCATTTGCTGTGAGATGAAATTGAATATCTCCCATAATGATTTTGGGAAGTCTTCGTTGGTTGTCCTGCTACACTCCATAAAAAAAAAAACAGCTTGAATACTTGTAGAACTATACCTGTCGGGCTACCATTTAGTTGTCTTGGGCCAATCATTTGGTTCAGTCCATTACAGTGATCATTTTAAGCACTGTTACCCATCTTTATATATTTACAACCTATGACTTCTTGTAGGTATACACACATTTCTGTGTGTGCATGAGTATATCTGATCATGCTCTCTGAATCAGGTTAGTATTTCGTTTTAAATACTGAAAAACTATGAAATATTGTAGTGTAGAAAGTTATCAGCAAGTTCTAGCACTGAAGCAGGGAGCAGAGATGGTTTGGTGGCAGATCACAGTAGTAGTTATGTTGATCTTTTGTTTTTTGTTTTGTTTTTTTGGTGATCTTACTCAAGGTCATGGTGATGTTACTATTTCATTATTAACAGTTTTTTATTTACTTAAGCGCCTCTAGTTGCTTTAGAAAGAAAATTAGTTGGAATTTTTTTTTTTTTACTGGGGTGTTGTTGAGTCAGGTATAATTTATATTATTCAAGGTTTTTTTTGTATAGAGTGGTATTTATTTATTGATTTATTGCTTCTCCTTCAATTGTACAATTACAACATTTGAACGTGATAAAATAGTGTTTGGGTTTAGAAACAACTGAAAAAGAAAGTGAGAAAAGTATGGAAAGAGAGGTGATTATTGCCAAGAAGCCATAAAAAAGGACAAAATAGTTTATGTAACATAGAAATACAGACTAGTTTTCTAAAGGGGCTTTATATGATTCTCATTCAGTAGAACAACTTATGTATCACAGCTGGCATTTTTACTTATTCACATTTTTATCTGTCTTCTCAGATGGTATTCTATGCAAAGGAGAGGTGAGAGATAGATTCAGCAGGCATTCTAGTGGTATAAAAAGAAGATGACCCTGCCACTGTAGTGTTGGGGAGAGTATTGACAAGGTAAAATTTAATTTCTGTGTTTAACACTTTGTGAACAAGATTTCTTAATGTTTTAACAAGGGTGAATATATAGGCCTTTCTCCTCAGTTGCTCGGCATCACTGGTAAATATTGGAAAAACCAGTTGAAGATGTTTCTATAAGGTAGAATCTCTTAGCACAACAGACTAGGATGGAGCATGCCCACTAGGCTCTATCCTCCTTTGGGTACCTCCTCCTGTAAAGGCTTTGCTGGCACTCTTCTGATCATTCTTCCTTAGAGTTAAGATGGATTCTTCCCCTAACGGGATTGTGTTGCTGGGCTGTGACATGACATTCCATCACTCCAAGATAATTATTACCATAGAGGAGCAGCAATCCTCACAAATCCTCACAAATAAGAGGTAACAGGCTGTTGGCCCTCCTCGTGGGCATTCTCCATGGGGGTGCCTCATTGAACCATAAAACAGTGAGAGTCTGTACAACATACATTCTGTGTTTTAGATGCCTCTTAAATATTGGTTTAACCCATTTACCTATGCTGGCTTCCCAGTGGTTGTTTCAGCCGTGGTCAATGAATTTGTGCAAAATCATTCCATTCTTTGCCAAGGCCACATATGGAGATCATGTCCAGCCCACATGACCACATTCAAAGCTGATTAACATCTTTCATCCTTGGACTGGATAGAAATGCATTCACAATATTAGTACATACTGTTACTACATTATTTTCAGATGTCAGCATGTCTATATATATATATTTATATATATTAATTTAATGAAATCTGAAAAGCTTTGTGTTTATATTTCAAAAGTTTTGTAGAAAGGCATTATGGACCGGATTCACAGATCTGTATTTACTATGTGCGTGTTTTTACGCACGTAGCAATGCAACACCCATGACACTCCCCTCGGCCAGACGGGTTTTTGGTGACTTCCGCCTCCATAGGGCACCCTTATCTCTACGCGTGTACTTACACATGTATGCTACTTACGTGCATGCGTATTTACTTAAATGCTTCCTACCCCCCCACCCACTTTCACGTAACTTCTACCGACCGGATAAAAACCACGCCCCTCCGTAAGTATGTCCCTAAGTGCGATTCACAAGTCTGTGCCTAAAGTAATTATGTGCGTAAATACTACGTCATTTGTGTGGAAAAGTTACTACGCATGCGCAGTTACTCCACTCCTAAAAATACGCACACAACCCCAAGCAAAAACGGATCGGTGAATACGGCCCTATACTCCTAACAGCAATGATGTATTTGGGGATTATTGCATAGGTTTATGACAAGTAGAGCCACATCAAGTCTAAAGAAGAGAAACTCATACCATTGTTTTACACAGAATTGGCTGGATCCAGACCTTGTTAAGTGCATGAACTTAGTTACACCTGGACTAAACCATGTTGATTTCAGGGGGAGTCAAGTTAATTGTATTCTTTGCATACAGGGATATATCTTTGAATTGCTTACTGCACACAGATACTGACCAGCTTTACTATTACACTGTTATTTAGACTTAGGATAGGAAACATCACCTCTCAACTCTAATACTGTTTCCAGCAGATGAAATATGACTCCCCTGAAATCAACATGGTTTAGCCCAGGTGTAACTAAGTTCATGCACTTAACAAGGTCTGGATCCAGCCCAATGATATGGTTTAGTTTTGGTTATTAATATTTTGTGTATACTAGGATTTGTTTGTTATTTATAATATTAAAGAACCAGATCCAGAGTTAGAAAATCATAGGACAAAAACAATGTTGAATTTCCATCTGTTGCAAAAAGTACTGAGTAAGTCTAAGTAACACTGTAAAAGTAAATCTGATCAGTATCCGTTTGCAAAAAAGCAAAAGCAAAGTATTCTCCCTGCGTACAAAGGATAAAATTAATTTGACTCCCACAGAACATAAATATCTTTTGCCCAGGTGTAGCTTTCCACCTGATTTCCTCTTATGTTTAAACTCTGGATTCATTCCAATATTTTGTTAATCAAGACGCATCTTAAAGTTCTGTATGTTATTGAAAGTAATTCTTAAAAAAGAATTTCAAAATATACAATATGTGATGTTTGTCAACCAAAACTATGTAAAAATAAAAAATAAAAATAAAATTGTAACATAGGACCAGAGCCAGAGATTCACTTTTTCTGTGATCATATTCCTGAGTAACAAATGCAAAACATACACACAATCCATGTGTTTGCAACTAAACCACTCCCAGTTGCAAAAATGAACTCTAACTGCCAGGGCTTACTGAGTTTTCCAACTCAAGCACATTGAAAACTGCTGTAGACATCTCTGTGCAGATGAAGAAGTAACGTCTCCGCTGCACATTGTACTAAGCGGGAATGACTATTTTCAGCAGAACTGTTATCCCTGAAAGATGGAAGTGTCATTCTATTTAAATCCAGATTGGTTGCAGTGCTTGCTGATCGGGTAACATACACACGCGAAGCACAAAAACAGACCACAATCTGAATGCATGAAAAACTGGGAAAATTATATCTGTGAATCTGGTCAATATTATTGTTAAAAATAACAATAGTGTTTTGTGCAGTGTGGGTCTGATCCAGGGGTGTGCACAGATCAACACACAGCACACGTGCTATACATGTGGAGGCAAATCCTGAGCAATGATACCTCTGAATGTCAACTGTGCTTATTTCTGTCTGTGCCTCTGAATCGGGTGCATTTACTTGTGAACACTATTCCTTTACATTGACCATGTGCCTCTACCACTTCCTTCCCTTGAAATGCCTTTCAGAACACAAGCAGGCACAGCTCAAGTTGTGTTCAGATCTGAATCAGGCACAAACGCGTGTGCATTGTTTCTGTGCATTAATATAATTATTATTATTACTAACGTTTATTTATAAGACGCCACAAGGTATCCACAGCGCAGTACAAAGGCAATAGTTACATATACAACACAATGATCAGAAAAGGTACAAATTCAAATAAATAGAAAATACAATACAAGTACAATGCAAAAATAAAGTACAGTACAAAAATAGCAGAACAATATTTATGGAAAATAAAGATGCAGGATATGTGTGAAGGAGCAGATGAATAATGAGAGAGAGAGATAGACAGAAGAGAGAAAAGGTGGGAATTAATGAGGACAAGGTAGAGTGGTGATGACAGGAGGGAGGAGGCCTTGCTCATAAATGCTAACAGGGGGTAAAGAAACAGGAGACACAGGGATGAAGATGAGGAGGACAGGTAAGCTTTGGTGGAGGAAGGGTAGGAAACCTGAAGAAGTGAGTTTTGAGGGAGCGTTTGAAGGTTTGGAGTGTTGGATTGCCTGATAGGTTGTGGTAGGTTGTTCCAGTGCAGAGGTGCAGCTCAGAAGAATTCTTGGATGTGGGAGTGAGAGGTAGTTATCAGGTTGAGGCGGCGGTCACCAGAAGAGCGGAGGGGTCACACTGAGACACGCTATGTGAGCTTGCATGATCTCACATTTGGAATGGCCTCTGTGTGTGTAATATCAGATACATTTATTTTACTGAATTCTACTTGATGACTTTAATCCTATTTTTTATGTAAGGGTAAAATATTTTAGGAAGACTTGATATAGAAACAGTAAAAATTAAGGACCGGATCCAGGCTTCACGTCATTCATTACTTATGCAGTATATGGGTTTTTAGCCTTATAATATCAAGCAAAGTTATTAAAGACCAGAGGTTCAGCTGAACTATGAGTACTTAAATAAATAAATTGCAGAAATGTCTACAGGTGAAACTCGAAAAATTAGAATATCGTTCAAAAGTTCATTTATTTCAGTAATTCTACTTGAAAGGTGAAAGTAATATATTATATAGACTCATTACATACAAAGTGAGATATTTCAAGCCTTTATTTGTATTAGTTTGAAGATTATGGCTTAGAGCTTATGAAAACCCCAAAATCTCACAAAATTAGAATAATGTGACAAGGTTCAATATTGTAGGCTCAAAGTGTCACACTCTAATCAGCAAATTATTCCAAACACCTGCAAAGGGTTCCTGAGCCTTTAATTGGTCTCTCAGTCTCATCAGTAGAATTCACAATCATGGGGAAGACTGCTGACCTGACAGTTGTGCAGAAAACCATCAGTGACACCCTCCAACAAGGAGGGAAAGCCTCAAAAGGAAATTGCAAAAGAAATTGGATGCTCTGAATGTGCTGTATCAAAGCACATTAATAGAAAGTTATGTGGAAGGGCAAAGTGTGGAAGAAAAAGGTGCACAAGCAGGAGGGATGACCGCAGCCTGGAGAGGATTGTCAGGAAAAGGCCATTCAAAAGTGTGGGGGAACTGCACAAGGAGTGGACTGAAGCTGGAGTTAGAAAAGGCCATTCAAAAGTGTGTGGGAGCTGCACAAGGAGTAGACTGAAGCTGGAGTTAGTGCATCAAGAGCCGCCACACCCAGACGGATCCTGGATATGGGCATCAATTGTCGTATTCCTCTTGTCAATCCTCTCTTGAACAACTTACAACATCAGACATCTTACCTGGGCTAAAGAAAGAAAGAACTGGTCTGTTGCTCAGCAAATTTTGCATCTCATTTGGAAACCAAGGTCCCAAAGTCTGGTGGAAGAATGCTGATAGCATCCATGCCTTGTCGCATTGAGGCAGTAATTCGTGCAAAAGGGGCCCAAATCAAGTACTGAGTACATATGCATGATTATACTTTTCAGAGGGCTGCCATTTCTGTATTTAAAACCCCTTTTTTTTCATGTAATATTTAAATTTTGTGAAATTTTTATTTAAGCTTTAAGCTTTAAGCTTTAAACCATAATCATCAAAATTAATACAAATAAATGCTTTAAATATCTTACTTTGCATGTAATAAGTCTATATAGTATAATATGCCTTTTAAATTGAATTACTGAAATAAATGAACTTTTGAGCGGTATTCTAATTTTTCGAGTTTCACCTGTAAGCTAGATGGTGATCTTAAGGCCATTGTCAATCTTGTTTCACTGTTTTACACTTACTTGATGACTGGGCTCATTTATATAGATGATCCGTGGCAGTTGGAGGGGGGACCCATGGCATTTCTCCCCTTGCATTTATGCATGGAGTGTGAGTGCTGTCAGCCTTTGACAGCTTCTATCAGACAGCGGTTTGCCCAGTTCCACCTGGCTCCGCCTAGATCCAAACATAGAGACTTGGGTCCTGCCTCCTCTGCCCCTGGATTTGTTGAATCACAGTCATGGTCTAATCAATACTTAGTAATGACTGGTTGATAATGGATATAAATATAAAAATAATGACTAGTAAAACGTTCTTTTCTGGAGAGCAAAGTTCTTATATAGAAGTAGATTCCTCTATAATATTATAGTCGTTGTCTATCTGGAAAGAGGTTTTGCTTATGCCAGTTTATGCATATTAAATTACTTGGCTAGATTCTCATTCTCTTAGCTGTTTTGGTAGCTGTTCTTGGAATTACATTTTCTTTGCATTTTTGAACAGTGACAAAATGGAATGGACAGATCCTTCATTGGAACAAAGTCAAATCCATACATTTCACACTTAGTGTAAATCCTCTTTTGTAAATCTCTATGGTTGACCATTGCTGCTTTTTTGTTAAAATATTTGTGAAAATTGCCTGTTCTTAAAATGGTTGATGATAATATTTAACTCTTTTCAAACTGCAAAAATGGCCATGATATTAAAATAAGACAGGAAAGGTTTATATCCTTCTTATAGTGCCTTTTTATAATGACACGTAGCCTGACTCACACATCAGAATGCTTTAAGAAGCTTAAACTCCCTCCCACAGGGGTATATTTACTAAGGTCAGTTTTTGTAAAAATTGCGGGATTCACTAACAGACGCATTTGACAGGCGAATTTAATTCGCCGTCGGTATTCATCGATTTTTCAAGGGGTAAATCGCTGTGCTTTTCTATAGAAATTTACAGCAATTTTACCTTGAAAAATCGCCATCGCTTTTTGTCCTAAAAAAAAACCAAGCGCAGCATGGTTGTAAGGCTTAGCATGGCTGCACTGATAGAACTACAATGCTCAGCTTTGCTTGTATTAATATCACCGTCAGCATGTTAAGCCTTCTAAGCATGCAGCGCTGTAGCCGGTAAAAAAAAAAAATACAGAATATACATTTACAGACATGTCAGAATAAAATAAACATGTACAATCCATAATATTTCCCCATACCATGTAAACAGAGGCGCAACTAGCGAGCTGTGGGCCCAGGTGCAAAAAATAGGTGCAGTGATGACGACTGGGGGCCCTTGTATCAGCATGGGCCCCGGTGCCATAGCACCTGTTGCACCAATGGTAGTTCCGCCTCTGCATGTAATATTAAGACAGGTGGCCACACTGTTTTTTACTAAACTTCTTGTTAAGTTAAGTGTGTTGCATAAAGAAATAAAAACATTTTATGACTCACCGCTGTCCTCATTCTTGGGAAGAGTGGCTCGTAGTTTATTCTTTCTTTGAAGTTAATCTTCTCCTGTTGTTTGTAGAATCTTGTCCGCTTGCTTGTAGAAGATGATCTGGTCCTTCCATCTGCTCTTCGGCCTCCTCTGGCACTTGTCCCGACGACATGCTCCCTCCTCTTCTTGGGCGCTGCTACTAATGACCATTCGGTCAGTAGAGAGCACCCTTTTATAGTAATGATGACATTTAAATGGCCTTTTGAGGGCGCAGTTAGTAATGTATGCACGTACATAAGTAACTTACGCACGTAACTACACACGTACAGATAAGGTTGGCGTAAGTCACCAAAAATACGTCCGTGTGAAGGGAGTGTCATGGGTGCAGGCTTGCAACGTACATGTGTATATTTGCATACTTTATACACATGTATCTGTCAATCCGGTCCTTTGTGCGATCTTTAAAGAAGTCGAAATCCGTCTCTTAGTAATATATACATTGTGTCGTCAATATGACTACGCATGCGCAGTACTAAAATTCTTAAAAATAGCAGCAGCTTCTTATATGGGAATCAGGTCCACTCTCACTTACCAAATAATGACCTGTTTTAAATGTATTTATTAAAATAGGGTTAACTATAATGCATTTCTGGATAAAGTACTTTAATGTTCTATTACTTTCAAGCATATTCATGCTATAGCCAGCATATAATACCAGACATACCTATCAACTTTTAAAATCCATGAACTGAGGCAATTTAAGTACCGTCCTTATTCACCAAAAGGCCCGTCCTGTTACACCTAGAATTTTTTGTGCAAATCTCCACTAACATTTGGCTAAGTTGCACCATTTTTGAGGGTTTGAATTTGTGATCCAATTATTTATTATATATTATGTATTACATAACAACTTTATCAACTCAGTCCTCAGAGAGAATGACCATTCTGATTATCTGGATGAAACTATATATATAAGTGCTTACAACTGTTGCTGTATTATATGTACCTGCAGTATCTACTGGCAATACATAATATCCTCTACTATGCATTTAGATACTTCTGAAACGCCTCTTTTCTCATTTTAATATCGTGGAACTCCCTGTTGCGCATATAGGTGCACGGGTAGCTGTTCTGAGCATGCGCAGTGGCAAATTCAGCAGCACCTCTGTCTATAGGGAGCGCCTCAATCTGCCAAACACAACCACACTAGACCTCACCCAGTCGACCAGCATTGTATCCATGTCTACGTGGCCAACACTCCCTTATGTTCTCTTTCCTTGACACAATTTAAGTTAAGAATGATCCAAGCAATATTTATATACGGTGGAGCTATGTCTCAGGTACCTGTTACCACTTCTTGTGCAATCTTGATGCTCCATGTAGCATTTAGCTTGGCTGCTACTATAAAGATTTTTAAAAAATATATGTAATTTGCAAATGGAAAAAACCACAAATAAACATGACTGAACTGGAGACATGTTTCTTAGCCGCTTTCCCTCTAGTTTTGTAAATATACACATGTGCCTAAAATTACACAAAGTCCTAGCTTAGTAAAAGCTACTTTTTGAAAACAGCTATAAAATGGTTTCTTGTAAAAATTCAACAAAGTTCACAAACTTTTAAAAATTTAAAGATAAAGATTTAAATTTATAGTAGGTGGATTACGTACAAATTTCCTTACTATGAATCCCTGCATACTGGGCTGGATCCAGACTTAAGTAAGTGCTTGAAATTAGTTACTCCTGGGCTAAACCATGTTGATTGCAGGGGAGTCATATTTCATCTGTTGCAAACAGTATTAGAGTTGAGATGTGATGTTTCCTATCCCAGGTCTAAATAACAGTGAGATAGTAAAACTGGTCAGTATCTGTGTGCAGTAAGCAATTCAAAGATATATCCCTGCATGCAAAGAATACAATTAAATTGACTCCCCCTGCAATCAACATGGTTTAGCCCAGGAGTAACTAATTTCAGCACTTACTTAAATCTGGATCCAGCGCAATGGACTGAATCCAGAGTTTATCAAATAGCGGCATTTTACAAAGGTGCATGTGCAGCATTTCTGATGGCTACGCAGGACAATATTGGGATGTGGATTCTGCTATGTGCCTGCACAAAAGGCTGGATCTAGTAGGGATCTGGCATTGAATCCTCATTGCCTCTTCAGTTGGAGCTCTGAGCACAGTGGGATTTTAACTCTGGATTCAGTCCAATGATACTTCTGGGACTGGGTTGAGTTCGCAAGTGGTTGTTCCCTCATAGTCAAAGTAAATTTCCTCTTCCTGTGTACCTATTCAGACTTACATACTTCCTTGGCCATCGATGTGCTTGAGTCCATCCACTTCAGTACTGTAAAGCATACAAATACCGTATAGTGCTAGAGTTTGAAGGTTTTTTTTGTGACATTTAAAATTACCATATTAAATATAATTAATATAATATATTGAAGTTGACGTTAAAGATGCTTCAAGATGCTCTACTAGCACAATGCCATCTGACATACCAGCTTTATACGTCTCCCTCTTATTTCATTATTTGATTACACTGATATGGTCACATGATCCTGTTGAGCAGTTCTTTTATTCTTTGTTATGTAAGGAAAACTATGTAGTATGTAAATCAGTATAATACAGATTAATAAATTATGTAATCATAAGCAATTGCTGTAGGTGGACAATCAAAATGTCAAGGAGCAGTAATACACTATTACAGACTCATAACGATTTAGACATGTGGCTCTTTTAAATGGATAACAATATTTCAAGCCGATGCGGGGCTTAAAATCTGCAATAGAAAACTAAAACACTTCAAACCTTGGCTTTCTTCTCATGTTAACTAACAGCAGCTATTTTAAAAGCCTAAAGCACTTCAGGCAATTTTCCTTTTAATGTAGACCATCTGAAACCAGTGCGTGGCTTAAGTATGAAAGCAATTTGTGCTTCATGAAGTTTATTGTTCTGTGTAATAAGCCAAAAATAAGCTTTTTACAGGTGTCTTATTAACACAGTGCACCAGGCAAGTTGATGTTTCTGGGAATCTATCTATCTATCTATCTATCTATCTATCTATCTATCTATCTATATCTATCTATCTATCTATCTATCTATCTATCTATCTATCTATCTATCTATCTCTCTATCTTCTACCTATCTAGCTCTAGGCATTTGTTATAATCTCGGGAAAAATATCTTACCTATATTATATGCTTTCAGAGGAAAGAAATACTATAAAATACTCATTATTAGCTATTTTTAAAATAATACATAACTGCTTTCTTTGTGATTCAGAAAGAAATGTAGCAATAGAAAAAAATTACAAGTATTTCATTTCTTTGTCCTCTGTGAACAGGAATGTATTTTTTTTTGTATGTTCATTAAAGTTGCAGACACGTTACTAAGTTCACTGTGATGACATCTTTATCTTTTATATATCATACTTTTTTGGACTTTTTTAAAACTGTCTGCTTTATAAATTTGTATTAATGATAGCAAATAAATGTGTTCCAGGCTGGATTGATCAGGACAGACAGCAGCGAATTTTTCATTGAACCTCTAGAGAGAGGACGGCAGGATGAAGAGGAGAATGGACGTGCACATGTGGTCTACAGGAGATCTGCTCTTCAACAGGAGAAATTTGGCAGCCAAGAGGAGATGCATAATGAAGGTATTACTGATTAAAATATATAAACTTTGTCTCTTCTTTCCACCAAATTAATTCATATTATGTTCTAGCCTGAAATTATCTTTTTATGTAGATATTAAAATAATATAATAGGAAACTTTTATGACTTATTAGGCCTATAAAATCATAATTAAAATGAGTATACATTCTGTGTGCAACAGTGTTGGCACCTATAGACCATATCAGACTAAAGCATATATTGGTCAATAAAATTGTATCTAATTTGATTATATCCATTCATATGAATCTCAATTTTTCTTTTGAGGTTCTCTGGCAGTGTGTACAGTAGGTCACCATTTTTTTTCAAATCCAGTATAACAAAATTATAACATTGTAAAAAAAATTTATGTAAAAAGTAGCACTCCTATTTGTATTATAAAAGCAACTACTTCAGCTATACACAAAATAAGTGATCCAACTTCTCCCAATATTAAAACTGTAGCTCAAATGCTACCTAGGAATCAGTTAAAAAAAAAGATTTAAGGGTTTGTCCTAATGGTTGGCATACTTAGAATTTTCAAAGGTTTTTATTTTGAGTGTAAGGTTCATTGTAGATGGGCACAGCTTTTCTGTTTAAGACACGCAGATATGTCACAAATTAGATCAGTTCACATTTTTACACATATTTGAAGAAACTTTGGAAGTCACTTTGTAGCTTTTCTACAAGGAAAAAGTCACTTGCCACCTTCACAAAAACTAAGGCTTAGTCATTGCACACAATGGGCCTGATCCAGAGCCACGCTAAGTACGGCCAGCGTAGCTCTGGTGCACCCCCCGACACTCCCCCTGTGGCCTGCGTAATTACAGACTGTTACGCCGGCTGAAGGCTACCCTAACTTTAGCCGGCGTAACAGTCTGTAATTACGCCGGCCACAGGATCTTAAGGCCCTAACCCAGCCCTCCCTTCCTAATTTTCCTCCCCCCGCCTACGCTGTAGTTACGGAGCTGCCCGCCCCTACAGTATAGTTACGGACGCCCGATCCAGAGCACCCAGAGACATGCAGATCTTACGCATACGGCCGCCGTAACTACGGCAGCGGCCGTAGCTTTGGATCAGGTCCCATGTAGCTCAAATTTTGAATAAGTGTTTTATGAAAAACCTTCTTCAGTGTTTCTCTAGAGCAGCCTGATATTAAAATATTTGTTTTATGATCAGAGACGGCCAGTTTCCAAGTGGAAAATATGTTATAATTCTAAGTTCCAGGGCAAACTAGTTTGTTACATCAAAGCTGGTAAATTTACATTATGTACATTATTTCATTTCTGAGATATTACTGAACGATCCGATTATTGAGTTAGACACTTAAAAAAAAAAAACATTCTTTTTTTCCTACACTTTTTTTCATGTATTTGTCAGATACATTTTTAAACTGACTGGTGCATTAGAAATGTTAATGTTCTGTAAAGTACAATGGTATGTTTAGAACACTCTGCTGATGGCAGTAATGATTAAAGCCCGGATTCACAACCCCGTGCATCTTCCACATATGTCTTTAAAGACCACATATATGGAATCTACGTAACAAAACGATACGTAGATTACATAAAATAGTTACTACGCATGCGTAGTAGCTACTATCGGGAAATTAAGGACGTATGTGGAAGATGTACGGGATTGTGAATCCGGGCCTTAATATGCTTCTAAAGCTGACTTTAGACTGATCAATTATCCATAGCCTGGATAATCGCTAGGTTGGATGACAGGTAAATACAAGCATTCAGCACTTGTTTTTAGCCCCAACAAGATGCGTGGTGGAACTGGCAGATTATCACTCATTGTATGTCCGATTTAACACTTTCTTAACAGTAGAAAAAGGTACTTGAAACAGGCTTAAAGAAGATAGCATTGAATTATGGCTATAAAACAGTTAAAGGATCTTCAGTAAACACAGGTTGCACCTCAGCGTAAGCCATCATCAGTGTACAACCTTTGGGCTACACTGAGAAGCTGCTATCAATGGTCAAATGATTTTTCAGAACATGCTATCAGTCCCAGATGTCAGCTGGCTGATGGTCGTTGTGAACTGTTCTTTATCATCACTTAATATTCCTATGATAACCAATAATCCGTCCGATCCAGAGCTCAGGTTATGGCTGTCTCCAGAAATCAACAATCTACAATTTCATTTAATTTCCATTTCACTGTTAATTACCATCATGTTTCTAAAGTGTAAAGACTTTTTGTAGTCTATACTCTGAAGACCACCTACTACTGTAAATTGTGACTCCAAATACACAACTCTGCGTGTTAGTTACCTCATACAGCAGCTACTTATGATGTTTATTTTCTTTCAGTTGCAAAAAGTGAAGTGGGCGATCTCCCCTTTGGATTAGACTTGATGCGTGATAGGTTGTTGGACAATGAGCGCAAGAAACGCCATGCCCAGAAGGATGACTATAACATAGAGGTGCTGCTTGCTGTGGATGACTCTGTAGTGCGTTTCCATGGAAAAGAGCATGTGCAGAACTACGTCCTCACCCTTATGAACATAGTGAGTCTTCTTTATTTTCAAATACTGCTAAAGTTGCTGTATGAAGTTTTGTCTTGACCTAAGCATACTGAAGCTAGCTAATATGTGAGGTGTACAGCTATGCTATGGGAACCTGTGATATCACCATATTATTAGCTAATTGCTATGTGGTCATAATAAGGCCCACGCTATTTCTCATGCTGCCTAATGCTTAAGTAAGGGGACCTTTCCAGGACCCATGTATAAAGCCTTTGTCAGGGGTTTGTGAAGTGGGTTTAGTAAGTGACAAGGGATGTTATATTCTAATTGGAATCTGACTGAGATATATCAGTCAGTCAGTTATTCTTTCATTATCTATGTGTATACCATTGAAACACTTATTAATGTTAATTATTAATTAGGTAGCACCCCCTTTCCAGCCCTGAGGGTAATGATCTATGTGTATTATAGTTGAAGTTATATGGTGAATCCCCAGCCCACCACCAACTAAGATCTCAAATAACTCAAATATACAGCAGGTAAAGTTAGGTTGGAAGTATACTTCTATTTTACTGATATATAGATAAATGCCAAATAATTCATCTTGTACAAGAGCCTGTCTTAAGCCCTTTTTCTCTGAACAGTGGATTCAAACTAACAAAATGTCCGCTATTACATAATTGTCATTTAAAAGCTGCTTCTAATATTGATCTGTGATCCTAATCCTCAGGACAAATACCCACCTGATAGTTCCTTCTAATAGTCTCTTTATATAGTGCAGTAGAGCAAGTACCTTTTTCAGTTCCTTTGCCAACTTCCGGGCTCTCCAACTACCACATCCTCACTCCTTGACTTTCCGATCTCTACTTCTTGTCCTCTGTTAGGGCTTTTGTTCTAACCACTCCCAGTTCCTCCTCTCCATCTGTGGGCTTCTAGGAGCTATAGCTTTCTTTTCAATAGAGTATGTGTGTAGCATCACTGCTACAATAAAGTCAGACTACAATAAATTTAAAAACACATTAGCTGACAGAAATGCATAATATTGGGATAAAAAGGGAGTGAGAAGTAGCCAAGGAATAGGTAAGCAAGCTGATAGATAAGTATGTGACTCGAAGACAAGTGATGCACTGATACACGACGTTTTCCGGGAAGGTTGTAGAATGTTGTAACTGGAAATTACAAAAAAAATTCAAATGTATCAGTCCTGCAATCCCCCCAGCTGGATACCTCCACTTCCGGGGCACACCTGACACCCCTTAATTCACAGTAACCCCTATATATTGGGTATAGAGTAAAGACACAATACAGAAAACAATGGAAGGGAAGTGTTCGCGGGGTTATATTAAATAGTTCCTGTTATAACACAAACTCCGGATGATCGCTTCTTTTCTCCTTATCCGTTATCAGTCCTCAAAAAGAATAAAGAGAAGTCCCCATGTGTGGTATCATTAATGCAATGAGAATATATTACAAACAAATGCATTCAGTTTGATGGTTTGAAAATCTAAATAGGTTTTATAGGACCTTTCCTATTATCTACCTTCACTTCACTGTGCCAGAAGAAAGGTTCTCGCTGTCTAGAACTGTTTAGAGCCAGTGATCATTTTAAAACACAGTTGGTGTGAGGTAAGTGACTGGGACAGGTAGATTACTGTCAGCTCCCCTACATCTGGTGAGGGGAGACAGTGAAGGTGGGGACAGGATTATGTGTTGTAACGCGGATGATTTGTTGTTGACACGCTCACTGAAGCAATGAATTTCCTTGATTTATCAACAACAATTAAAGGCCAAGAAATGGCCATACGTTTCCTACAAGACAAAGGAGTTTTACCTACACAAAGAAATTGTTCTTTGGGTCATGAGATGACACATTGGTGTTAACAGGAAGAGAGACAAACGAAGATGCCGAGAAGAAATACCTTTACGTTCCAATACATGTTTCGCAGCTTCTAAGTTAGACCTGAAAACTCCTATATATATTTTTAGCGTCTTCACGAGTACACAACTGTTTTGTTTTGTGAGCATAAACTGCGTATAAACAAGAACACTTGTGTGGGCTGGAATAATTACAAGAGAGAGGTTTGTGCGGCTGCTTTGCTAAAGAATCCTCGTTGATAGGAGGACCAGGACCGACAGCAGAAATAGACGAAAGTTTATTTCCTAAAAGGAAAAACGTTGTTGGCCGTATATTGACAGAGCAATGGGTTTTTAGAGGGATTTGCTGAGAAACTCACCAGTAACCGTATTTTAATTCCCCTCATTAAACAATATATTCGACATGGCAGTAGGATAATATCTGATTAATGACGAGCGTACAACCGATTAGCCAATGAAGATTATCTACATTTTCAAGTAAAGCATTTGTTGTACTTTGTAAGTCTGAAGACAGGTGCCCACACGCATGGTGAATTCCTACCTATGTGAGTTTATGTGGGGAAAAAGGTTGAACAGTGATGACAAGCAATTTCTAAAAATTCTTGAAGACTTAGTAGCATATTGGCCCCTGGATGCAATGACAAGCGCATCACCCCCAAAGTTAGTCACAATGAAAACACAAACACAACGGCAGTGGAGAAACAGAACAGGTTCATAGACAATGAAAACACAAACAAAACGGCAGTGGAAGAACAGGTAAAGTCCACACACAATGAAAACACAAACACAACGGTTGTGCAAGAACAGGAAAGGTCTATAGACAATGAAAACACAAACACAATGGCAGTGGAAGAACAGGAAAGGTCTAATGACAATGAAAACACAAACACAACGGCAGTGGAAGAAAAGAAAAGGTCCATAGACAATGAAAACACAAACACAATGGCAGTGGAAGAACAGGAAAGGTCTATAGACAATGAAAACACAAACACAATGGCAGTGGAAGAACAGGAAAGGTTCACAGACAATGAAAACACAAACACAATGGCAGTGGAAGAACAGGGAAGGTCCATAGACAATGAAAACACAAACACAATGGCAGCGGAAGAACAGGAAAGGTCCATAGACAATGAAAACACAAGCACAACGGCAGTGGAAAGGTCCATAGACCTTGAGGGCAGATAACAGGAAGGGTCCAACCACTCCATGTACCTGTTTTCCCTTTATTTTGTAAAATGTCCTATAAGTGTACATAATTTGATGGTCAACCAGATTCCTATCCAAGTTGATTGCATAGTTTACTATGTACATAGTAAAAAGTAAAAATCATGTACATATTCCATTAAAAGCACATGTCCACAAAGGTTTCACACCTGACAGAATTCATCTTTGAATTTTTACTCATGTTTGCATATTAGTGGTACAGCACATATATTATTTTTATTAAATATTTTGCTTTGATATGTATTTAATTATGGATGTCCCAAATCAGCAGAGAAAATTTTGAAATGAAAACAAATGTGTAATTTGTTTTAATATTGCCATTGATCTTTTTAATGCTCTTATTGGTCCAGTCAGCTTCAATTTCATTATTTTTTTGTACATTTTTGTTGTTGTAGTTTTACTGGAAATGGCAATTGCGGCATTGAAGTCTAGGAGACTAGATGTAAGACGTATCTGGGCACCAGATGCTGCCTGTAGAGAAATTCTTTCCGTTCCATTGTCCTTCCTGCTTTTCATTTTTTTTTTTTTACTTTTATGCATTTTTATTGCTTGCAATATAGCATGCACTTGCTAAATGTATGGTCTTCTACAATACTGATTAGAAGTGTTTATTTGCAAAAGTGCAAGTAATTGGCTTATCAAGATATTTTTGGATATCAGAATCCTTGTTTCGCCACCCAACAGATTACACTTGTATATGGAGAACGTTGTGCAAGCATCAGATTTGACAAACAATTCCAAGAATGCGTTAATAATGGCTTTTTGAGAGCTTTGAAGCAAAGCTGAACATTATTCTGAACCATCCACAGTAAAATAAAAACTCTCCCTTAACTCATGTAAGGTATGCTATGGGTTGGGAAGAGCCTATTTGGAAATGCTTGAAGAACTTGCATTAAAAGAAATAAGCCTTAAGCCTTTTCTGTGAGCCATTGACTGAGCCTGGTTTCTGTGGTATTATATAAGCTATCGTTTCATATTATAATAGTTTCACCGTATAAAGTTAAAGGGGCTGTGTCTGAATATTTTGTGATCCAAAAATTATTATATTAAAAGGCTACAAAATAAAAGTATTTCCTCTGTATTTTATGTCACAAGTATCTTAAGCCAAACCACACTGGAACTGTAAATATGCAACCTCATTAACCTAGAGTACACTGGCTATGTATCTGAATGCAGCTGGTATAAGGATACAGCGAGTGGCATTAGTTATCATTAATCATCATTCATCACACACACACACACACACACACACACACACACACGTACAATGGGTATTTCTGTAAAGGAGCAAGCAGCACCAGAGAAATGCAGCATTGGTCATGTAAATGTCTTGTAAGCTATAGCCTGATCAGTATGGTGAGGAATTCTTTGTAGGAAATGGTGACCAAAAAAGTAGCCTGCCCATATGGCAAGGTTATCTTCTTGGCATCTTTTGGGCAGTAGGTGCTTGTGCTGGTGTTAATACGTTAAGGTCAGAAAATCATCAAGTATGTGTATATTTACAAGTCCCAGAAAAGCATTGTCTTTTAGAACATGCTGGAGCTTGTGGATCTAGAAGCCCCAACTGGTCACTGGACCAGAGGCATATCTATCCCTCGGCCAGGATGGCACCCGCCAGGGGCACCTGCCGAAGGCGGGCTCAGCCCAGCGATGCCACTCGTGGCTAAGAGATAGTGTCGCCTAGTGCAGCGCTGGTCTGGAGTCAGACTGCAGCTGGATGCTTTTAAAATGAGGGCTGGCTGGTTGCTAGGATACCCACGGTCACAGGCTTGTCTGTGATCGCGGGAGAACAGGGGGGAGGTGATGGAGGCACATAATGGGAATACTGTGGGGGGGGGCTGAACAGGGCCGAATCAAGGTTTGTGGGGGCCCCCCGATCGCCGGCCCTGGGGCTGAAGACACATGATGGGGAGTATTGGGGGGGCTGGAGGCACATGATGGGAGTACTGGGGGAGGCTGGAGGCACCTGATGGGGGTACTGGGGGTAAGGCTGGAGGCACATGATGGGAGTACTGGGAGTAAATGGGTAAATGGGTACTTTGCCAGGGGCGCTGGACCCATAGATACACCCCTGCACTGGACATACATTGTTACTCAATGAAATGGGGTCACTATAGGAATAGACAAGTATCTTGAGTAATTATTTTATTATCTTTTTTAAATATAACACATTTTTACCTTTAAAAGCGTGAAGCAGCAATTAATGCTAGTTTTGTTTAATGTTATGTTCAGCTAAATGCTACATATTTATTTAATTTCCTATTAGAATGAATGGGTTTTCCGTAATACTGTTATATAAGATGTTTTTTTTTTTTGTTCTGATAAGTTGTTTAATTCATTGCCAGCAGAATAATAACTAAAGCTAATCGTAACTCCTAGAAATGTAAGTTATTTCTTCTGCATACAGTATGTCTACTTGTAAGTAACATCTTATATACAGTATGTAGAGCGATTTAGGCACTCTT
>WWET01000137.1:730760-746385 GCA_011038615.1 Limnodynastes dumerilii | reverse complement strand
AATACTATAAAATATTGAAGAAACTATTTTCCTGGCTTCTTTCCTTCTGTGTAAAAACCGTCTGTGTTTTTCCAGCCTGAGGACAATCTTTGGCAACCTGCACATGAGCCAGATTCTGGGTTTATTTTAAATGCAGGTTAATACTACTTGTAACTTAGCATTTTCTTTTTCCATTGTTGCCATCACCTGCCTACACACTGTGCATAGTTGGGTTGTGTAGAGAACCTTATTTCTGTATGCAGCTTGTTACGTTTTTCGAAAGATAGTCAATTAATCATCTGCAGAACGAAGATGCTGTGCCAAAAGGTGAGTATAATTCCATTCCCAACCCTTACCCCAACTGATACCCTAATACTCCCCTTTCATTACCCAAACCTTAACCTTCCATTCCCTGCAGCCTGACCATAAACCTCCGTTCCCCACAGCCTGACCCTAACCCTCCCTTCAACGCAGCCTGCCCTAACCCTCCTTTCCCTGCAGCCTGACCCCGAGACTCTCTTTCCATGACCCTAACCCTGCCTTCCCCAGAGCCTCACCCTAAATATCCCGTTACTCAACTTTCTGGTGGGGTTTCAACAAGTCCGGCGGGTGGTGGCTTCAGAAAATGAATGGGTAAAACAGTTTTCGGCTGTCTCTACTTCTAAAAGACAGTATTCGCAGCGCGGGGACTTCCACCGGTTGAAAACATAGGTATCCTAAAGGGTGTTTCTGCCAGTGGCTGGCACGGGATATTGGTAAGCAGTTTGTCTACACACACATAGAGCAGTCTGTACTGAGCATTTGACGGATGGGGATGTGCGCGACAAGTTGCACACAATCCAGACACCTACTGGAGCACTTTTTGTGTGGCTTGGCTTTGTCTATTTCTACCCCTACATATTTGTGCCTTTAGTATTACCTACTGTGGTCCAGATTCTTACGTAGTTTTTGTCTTACGTGCGTAGCTTATTTACGCTATCTACGTACCATTTCTGTATATAATCTTATAATTTTATAATCTGGCCCAATGTATCACAATATGTTATTTTTTTACCACCTCTATTTTCTTGTTTTTGTCTTTTGTTCCTAGTATATCCTAATATTTCACCAAAATGCTTCTGAACACTGCAAGTGACATAAAAATTGGTGCAAAGAACACCCCTATCAGAAGGTGTGTGGACACTCATTACTCTTTGAACAATTAAATATAAACATTAAATTAAGGAGCAAGCTTGGTTGGGATTATGAACATTCCCCTAACCTAATGCAAATTTCCCACCCCATGTATAAATACGTACTTGTTATAATATATTTAATATATTTAAAATACTGTTTTCAGTCAGCAGTTTAGATCATACAACACTCACACTTGACGGTAAAGGAGCTGTGTAAGGGGTTCAGGAATTAATGCTACACCACTGACACAGTCTCCAAGCTTAGACAATAAACACAATCCCTTACCCAAAATTTACAGCTGAGTTTTTATGACACTGGAAAACACAAACTAAATTTTGCCAAAGTTTGGTCTTTGTAGATCTAAGATGCTGAACTCTCCATACACATAATATCATTGTGCTGCGTCTCTCCAATAGTTATATAATAGTAAAAGTTTTTTTACAGACATGTTTCAGTCCTATGCATAGATTTGGTAAACCATAATGTGCAGAAGAGAGAATTATCCCATTGTTGAAGTTGTACATTTGAAATATGCTACCAATTTCTGAAAAACCTCTGCACAGCAACCAGTACTTTGTGGTCTGTAACACCCATGGGGAGAAGAGGGTAAGTTAGAGTTCGCACACAGAGCTGCATGCCAACCACGATAAGTCAAACTGTGAACAAGCCCACACAACTAACGTTAATCCTTATCCTATTACTCAAGGCATAACGGAGGTGGTTGGAACTACTGATATTTCTTGACAGTCTCAAGCAGACCGTTGCTCTTTATGAAATTCTTAACAAAACTGGGCAAAAAAAAAAGTAATAATGTTTCACTTTAAAATACATGCAATACTGATAGAATTGAATTACTAATCATAAAGACTGGGAAATTCTATATTGCAAGCTAAAGGATACAAGGCTATCGTTGCAATCAATTTGCTTTGTCAAATTATTTAGTTGTTTTCTTTATTTATTTATTATCAGGTTTTTATATCTTGCCATCAGATTGCTTTATGATCTTAGACATCAGTATAACATGACTGGGAGGGGAACAGGTGTAGACTCTAGAGGAGTGTATTTGAAAAGAGGATTAAAATCCAAAGCAAAGTACCTAGATAACTTCATTGCTGAATAACAGAACCCACTCAATACAGATCTACATAAATAATGTGAGCGGTCACAGGAATATCTAGTCCTCCACCTTCTGTATATCTATGAATAGTTTGTGTTGAGTGCTATTTTACAAGAAGAAGGATAGAAATGCCATAAATAAAGGACTGTATTCATGCTTAAGAAATAGCTGCTTCTTAAGTACGTTCTTTTCTGAAATGACATACTATGTCATTTACACAATCTATGTACCATTTAGGTACATAGATTGAATACGTGCCGTCTTTAAAGGCCGCATGTACTTTAGGAAATAGAAAGAGGTGTGCTACGGCAGCCTCTAGGAGGAATTAAGAAGAGTGGGTAGGAAAGTACCCAGGGAGGGTGCAGTAGGGGAAAGAATGTTTGTATTCTCCTTGGTTCTTAAAAAAAAAAGAGGAGGTGGCAGGGAAGGGAGCGTTAAGTTAGGTGCTGGTATATGCTTATCCGCACCTTCTTAAAGCTTTTCTAAGTGTGAACATGGTACAGAGTGTTAAATATAAAGAACTTGGTCCAGAGCTTGTCAGCAAAAGAACACATCACTTGAACGCTAAATAAATAAGGGGTCTTTCCCAACCGATCTAAAGACGAAACTAAGTATAGATACCCCTGGATCTATTTGCAAATACAGGACCGGATCCAGAACTAAGATTCAATTCTGCACCTTAGCCTCCACAACATTGGCTAATGTATGGAATCTGAGATCCAGAATTCTGCACATGTGAGGGTAATGCACACGGATGAGTTCTGATGCCGTATTCTATGTACTGTGCATATGCATTATAGACTTATAGACCATTTACATATGTAGTGTCTGGCCCACAGACTTTTTTTGTAAATGTGCAGTATTGCAAGTAGTAAATTATGCTGTAAGGATTACATTGCCAGTGAGCCGCAAGTATGGTTTAATTTCACTATTCTAAATATAGATTTATCTTTGGCTAGCTACAGTTCCAACAAGGGCAAGTGATTGGTCAGAATTGTTTTTATTGTTATTTGTTTAATTATATACTACTACATATTGCAGACATTCATTTTGCAAATGAATAGTGTGACTCTTTGCATAAAGCTGAAATATTCCCATTCCTTTAGTGGTATTATTGTTAAGCAAGATTAAAGATTAAGCTAACAAGTATGCACACAATAGTGGACAGTCAGTGCAATTTGTGGGAACTGAGTAACTGTGTTGACAAATCCTCCAGTTAGAATCAGTAAGGTCTTAGGCCTGTATTCAGAGTACCGGACGTATAACATTCCTACGGTGTTTAGCGATTTTTACTACTGCGCATGTGTAGTCATTTTTTTACGTAATCTACGTATCTTTTTCTTACGTAGATTGCGTAAATGCGGTCTTTGGGTCTGCATTGCACTAATTTTCAATCATATGGCTTTATTGTATATACTGTATCTACCTGTAAGCACACACCAATATATCTCTACCATATATACTTTTGTGATGGTATACCCAGTGCTCCTTTTTCTATGTAAAAGGTATTGGTACTCACCTAAAGTTATAAAGTCATACAATTGCCCCACTGTAGTTAAACAGTCCACAGTCATGGCCTCAGTTCATTATATACCCCCACTGTAGTGCCAGACCAAAAAGAGTTCTTGTCCAAGGTACTGTAATCACCTGGCTGGGTTGTTGAAGAGTTATTAAGTACCCGCACAAAAAAACACTGGGTAATCCCAACCTACACAGTAGATACCCAGAAGCATGCCTCCCAATCTTCCCCCTCATGGGGGATAGGCTCTCTTTTAAGGCTATATCCCTTTTAGGAAGTATGAGGCTGGGAGGGCGGCCGTCCCAGCGTATTTACACTAGCTTACGCCAGCCGAAATTAGGGTAGACTTCAGCTGGTGTAAGCTAGTGTAAATACGCTAGAGGAAGGGGGAGTGTCGGGGGAGTGCAGCGATGTTACGCTGAGCGTTAAAACATCGTTTTGGCCCTTACTAAAGCACAGCCTATCGGCGTCCACTCTCCCCGACACTCCCCCTGTGCGACCGTATTTTCCCTTGCTTACGACGGCTGAAGGCTAACCTAACTTCAGACGGCTTAAGCAATGGAAAATACGCTCGCACAGGAGAGTTGTTACGCTAAGCCCTCCCTCCCTCATTACACTAACTCCCCCCGCCCACCTTCACTAACCTTAACATAGTAACGCTGGGGGACACCCCCCTCCAGTGTCACCATGCTGTTCCTATGGTTGATCGGGTGTTGCCGTAGCTACGCCGGGCAACATCTGCCCGGAGCATGCGCAGATTGGCTTTTCAGCCGATCTTATGCTTACACCCGCCGTAGCTAGTATGGCGGGCGTAGTTCTGGATCAGGACCTTTATCACTAACTACACCCATTTTATGATTTTATGCCACAACCTCACCCCCTTGCCCAATTCCCATACATTTCATGTGGGTTGATATGTCATAGAGGCTTAATAGCTTTTCACATGACATTGGATGAATGTGAACAACACATGATGGGTGGATCTCCACTCTACCTTCCAGTTTGTGCCTTCCATCCACTTTGTCTTTCAGTTACAGTATAATTTTTAAAACTTTTAACGTTCAGAGAACTTCATAATAAGCTATAATGTTTGACATTTATCTTGTCAGTCAATCTTACAGTCAACATAATTGAACATAGTATTTCTGTCACCCCTTATATTTGCATTATTATTCTTTTCAAGTTTAGTCTGTGAACCCAAACCATACAGCGTTATTCTTATTGCCACAATGTACAGAAAGATCTTAACTTGTCTGCTTAGGTTCAGCTTTTCAAACAGTGCAAACACCCCTCTCCTTCATTCCATAGTTCATCTAGTTGTAGTACTGAGAAACAGGGAACATTTGTTCCCAAATCATTTAGGACCCAGAGGGACTAATGGGGAACAGAGAACAGTGTATAACATTTTCACTGGAGCTTCTCCAGTTACCAATTGTATTCTAGTGCGTATGAAAACATGAATTGTGCCTTGATTATTAAAGCTAACTTGTGTTCTCCAGAGATGCTGCTGCACACACTTGCTGTTGTCTCAGTATTTGTACTCATAGGGTGTGATTCAGAGCTAGGATTTAAGCCTGTATTGTTTAGCGATTTTTACTACTGCGCATGTGTAGTAATTTTTTAACGTAATCTACGTATCTTTTTGTTACGTAGATTGCGTAAATGCGGATCGAGACCTGCGTCCATCTTCTCGCCAAGTGCATAAGTGCTGTGTTGTGATGGGAGGGAGCATGATAAGTGCATTTTCTCTCACGTTACTCCTATCATATGAAACTTAGGGCCTGATCCAGAGCTATGATGTTGAGCTGAGCGTACTAACGCTCAGCGTAACATCGATGCACTCCCCCCGACACTCCCCCTGTCCCGTTGTAATTACACACTGTTACGCCGGCTGAAGGCTACCCTAACTTCAGCCGCTACCCTAACTTTCAGACCGCATTTAAGCAATCTACGTAAGAAAAAGATATGTAGATTATGTTAAAAAATTACTATACATGCGCAGTAGTAAAAATCGCTAAACACCGGACGTATATGTTATATGTCCGGTACTCTTAATACAGGCCTTACATTTTTTTTTTTTTAAAGCGCACCTTTGCATTTTGGATCAACCATGTTGAACCACAGGGGGGAGGGCATATTTCAACGGACTAGTAAAATTAGAATTGAGTGAGGACTTAACATTGCAACTAAATTGTACAGTAAATTGTAAACAGTGCAAAGAAACTTTCCAAATCAGTGAGAAATTTTCTGCATGCAAAAAATAAAATTCATTTGCAAACCATGGGCCAAATTCAGAGTTTAAAAATAAGAGAGGAAAGTTACACCTGGGCAAAACCAAGTTGCTTTCAAGGGGAGTCAAATTAGTTTTATTCTGTGCATGCAGGGAGAATACTTTGCTTACTGCACACAGACACTGACCAACTTTACTATTACACTGTTATTTGGACTTGGGCTGGGAAACATCACCTCTCAACTCTAATACTGTAAAACTGTTTGTAACAGATGAAATTTGACTCCCCCTGAAATCAACATGGTTTATCCCAGGTGTAACTTTCCTCTCTTATTTTCAAACTCTGAATCAGGGCCCATGTTTTTATCTAGTAGCAAATTTAGGGCCATGTCCAGACTTTATAACGCGAGGGGACTTGCGCTTGCATAAGTTCCCTTGCAAGTAACATCTGTTTATGCTCGCACCAGATGTTATGCATCAGATCTCGTTGCGCATTAAACTGTTCTGTGCGCAATAAGATCTGTACGTCGGGCGGTGCATGCATTCTGCATGCCTAAATTCTGCAATGTGGGCTGGATCAGCCTTGCAGAATAGCTGTATGAGATGGGGTTTAGGAGTTCCATGCGGATTTGTTTGCTTACAGACACAGATCTGCACGGAAAACTTACGTTGGTCTATGGATATAGGAGTGTCCATAACTATGCACTACAGAGGGGGATGACGGGGAAGTTCATTCCAATCTTGGTTTCCCATGCGGAGGTCTGGACACAGCCCTTACTACCTATTGGCCTAGTTTTCCTCCGTTGCATAGCATTTATAGTAGTAACAGAGTTTTATAGGAGATGTTCAATGTGTGATAATTCACACCTATTACAGTAGTTGTCAAGCGTGTTAAAGTTAGTGTGACTCTATTGAATGTCCTAAGCTTTACTGTTGCCATTGCATGTACATGGAATTGCTTACTCTGAAACAGAATTAAATATCGCCTCGGGTTTTGCTTTATTATAAGAATTTCAACTTTGATTACATTACAGGTCATACTCTGTTATTCAAAGTTTATATATTTGAGATTTATTTTTGATATTTACTCTACTTATAGCCAACTATTGTTACATATATTGTTCATTGTTATATATGTTACAATTACTTTGTTTAACATGTAAATCTTCACAAGATGTCAAATTATTTGCTATGTAAATGTAAAAATGACTGTATAACTTTACTACAAAATATATTTATATTTTGTATCATTTGTCTCCTTCTTCAGTGAGCAAACCAAGATTTGCTAAATGGCTTTATCGTCTTATAAGCTTTAGACTTTTTTGCCAGTCTTTAGTTGCAGTTTTTAAGGGCCACCAGTTCCTGTCACCTTAATCCGATTGAAGTGTGAAAAATCTGCCTGTCAGATTTCCATAGCCGGTCAGATTCAATCTGTAACCTTTGCTATGTGGAATTAGTGGGGAGGCTATTACTAGGAGATGAGAAACACAGAAATATTAATATCACTGGTGGTCCCACGATATTTTGTAAAGATCTCTATTCATTAATTATTGTTAACCATAAGTAGATAGATAGATAGACAGACAGACAGACAGACAGACAGACAGACAGACAGACAGATAGATAGATAGATAGATAAATCTTTCATGCGGACTTTGGGCCTGATCCAGAGCTACGACCGCAAGCGAGCGTACGCTCATCGTAAGCGAAAATTCGGGAAAAAATTCGCAACGCGCATGCCCAGTATGACAGCTTCCGGTCGCCTGGGCGTCATGAGCGAATAGCGGTCGTATTGGGAGCGAATTTTTCGCTCGAGGGGCGTGCGTTCAGTACGATGGTCGCCTGGGCGCCCGTTTTACTACAGGGAGGCGGGGATAGCCATTTAAATTGTACAGTATGGGCGTGCTAAGGCCGTACGCTCAGCGTATTTTGTGCGAAATTTCGTACGGCCAACGGTCGTACCCAGTGTAGGGCATAGGCGTCGTAAGCATGTACTTTACTATGGGAGTGTTAGGGGCGTGTATGTTTATTCGCACGGTCGAACGTACGCATTCGCCCGCCGTGCGAATTTTCGTAGCGCTGGATCAGGCCCTTTGAAGCAGTTATGCTGCCATGAGTCTACCTTAAATCTGCTGATCCACATGGAAGTCTTTAAACCAACCCTTACTGTATAATTTAATTGCTATCCTCCCTGGCCCACCTTGCGGAGGTTTGCCAGGTGGGGGAGATGGACCACCCTGACTTATGATCTTCTAGTGTATGTAATTGCATTCCATATGGTCGGAAATCCCCATCATAAATGGCACAGATATTACAGTTAGACACACTTACACACAAGGGTGGCATTAGTAGTCTAACATACAGGGGTCTGGATCTGGCCTTGCTGGTTGTTATATCAACAATCAAAATGTCGAAAGGTCAAATTGTAGACAGGTCTAAATGTCGACAGTTGAGTATTATGTTAGCATTACATATATATTACATATATATTATTACATTTCTTAAATTCTTACAAGCTGCCTGCATTACATTAAGTTTATAGATGTTACAAACAAATACTAACATTGGGCCGGATCCAGAACTACGTCCGTCTTCCGGTCTTTTAGACCGCATATACGCAATCTACGTATCAAAAGGATACGCAGATTACGTACAATAGCTACTACGCATGCGCAGTAGCTACTGTTTATTGAACTACGTCCGTCTATGGAAGACGGACGTAGTTCTGGATCTGGCCCATTATATTCAGTTGTCTACATTCTGACCTGTCAACATTTTCACAGTCGACATTTCATAACAGATTCAGATCTGCCCCTCTATGGTTTAGGAATTGTATTCATTTATTGATATAATAAATCATAAGCATCCCTTAGTGAATTTTTCAACCTATCAATATATTTATTGTTTGTGTTTCCAGAAAGTCGGAAAAATGCCTTTCTTTGGCAATATCAAATATGATAAAATATTGAGTTAATACACACATTAGACTGCTAGCATTACAGTAGTGTTTGTTACCCCTACATATGCATAGCTACAAATCTAGATCAGTTTAAAAGATCCTTTTATTTAACAAAACTGTCAATGTTCTATACATACATATAGAACATTTGGGTAATATCAAGCAAGTTATGGAGCATGTTGGCTCTAATTACTTAAGAAAAAAGATATATTATGGATTGCAGACTTGAAAAATTCAGTTGTAGAATAATTACTTAATTTGACAAAATGTGTCACATGACACTGTTTGTACTGTTACTAAGCAGTCGTAACATTCTTCTGTTATCAAGGAAGCTGCCGAAACTGCTTTTTCTGATTGATTGTCCCAGTTGTTGCTAGGCAGCATTTTTGTGCTGGTTCATTGCCTAGCAGCCTGGACACTGTTAAATTATTAAAATAGGGCTTTCCTGCTAGCTTTCTGCTCATTGGTGGACTCCGCTTTAAATATCTTACAAGGATGAGCCTCACTGCCGATTTATATAGATATGCCAGCACAGTTCATTTACTATTACTATTATCTGCCTTATACTCATGTCAATATTTTCAGACCCTCCAATATGACCCATTCCATTAGATACAATTTAACCGCTCCTGAGCTTCCAACTGTCACACTCACCTGGTTTAAATTAATTAACTGATATTTAAAAAACTATTTGCCTATTCAACACAGGTAGTTACCATAGTAACTAACAGTTGAAAACTGAGGAGCAAAGTATTTTGTACCTAACGAAATGGGTCATGTTGGAGGGTATGTATTTTGCACTGCCTAGTTGAACCTTGTATTTCGTTATACTTCAGATATACCTCCCAATTGTCCCAAAACCAGCTGGAGAGTAACGATTTTGGGTGATTGTCCCGCTGTCCCACCTGCCTTCCAGTTTGTTCTGATAAGTGGACTACACTGGAGACAGGTTTATTTTTTAATTATTATTTTAATTTTTGTTCAATGCTGCGCAAAAAAGGGGTGAATTTTTGCCGGGACCAAGGGCAGAGTTTGGACAAGGCTGGGTGGGGCTTATTTGTTCCATTCTCAGCCTCCCAAATGCTGAGGTAGGCTTCAGGATGTATTCTTTACCTACACATGTACTCCTGTCTGCATGTGCCTATTGCTCTGTACAGTAATATTTAGCTATCCTGCGTGGAATGTCTGTGTCTTTATCTGTGGAGCCCCATAGTTACCACCTTGTCTGTTTGTTCAAGTCAGTTTTCCGGTGCCATTATACATATTTTATTAGACTGACCTATATTTTTTTATTTAGACCATTTCATTGCATAAATGATTTTTAGGCATTTCAGGTCAAAATAGTGTCACGTTCCACAACAGCTGGCTCCATCTGCAACTGAACCAGTGCCAATGATTTTCTTGCAGTGTAACTGCTATGTTTAATGTGCTAGTATGAACTGTTGTACCTTCTAGCAGAAACTCTGTTACCATTGAAAGCAATAAGCCATCACTGTTGTGCTATGAGCAGGAATAAGAACATTTTATTATTGCTTAAAGCTGATATCCCCCCTGGGAAACAGTAACCTGCAGGTGTTTTTCTCATCAAGACACAAAGGTTGTTTCATTTCAATTTCTCACAGGATAGAGGTCCTTGGAGGGAAAGTATACAAATATTTTAGCTGCACAGATAACAGGCTGGGTAAATGAACAGTGAAAGCTTTGTTAATATAATATATTTCTTTTTTTTATTTTGCTTAATGTTCGACTGCACGGGTGGTAAAAAACAATGGGACGGACAGATCCAGACCTGCGTCCATCTTTTCGCCAAGTGCATAAGTGCTGTGTTTTGATGGGAGGGCGCATGATAAGTGCATTTTCTCTCACGTTACTCCTATCATATGAAACTTAGGGCCTGATCCAGAGCTATAATGTTGCGCTGAGCGTACAGCGCTCAGCGTAACATCGATGCACTCCCCCCGACACTCCCCCTGTCCCAGCGTAATTACACACTGTTACACCGGCTGAAGGCTACCCTAACTTCAGTCGGCGTAACAGAGTGTAAATACGCCGGGATCCTGAGCGTGCCAACCTAACCCAGCCCTCCCTTCCTTATTTCCCTGCCTCCCTCTGCCTACCTTCCCTAACTGCAGCATAGTTACGGAGAGGAACGTCCCCTCCACCGTAACTACGCTGCAGTCACAGATGCCGTATCCCCAGCAACTAAAATCCCTATGTACGCCGGGCAACATCTAGATAGCCGATCTTATGCATACGCCTGCCGTAACTACTGCGATGGGCGTAGCTCTGGATCAGCCCCTTAGTTCCGTATAATAGCTATACTGAGGAAAGGGGCAGGGGAAGCATTTAAATTATCCAGTACAGGTGGGATTAGGTATTTATGAACAGATCAGCAGTCGGACGCACGGACCTCTGATCCACTTGTGTGACTGACTTAAGGCTGGGAGCATGGATACAGACCCCAACACGGGTGTCCGGTCTGTCAGTCCGCGAGAGAGAGAGGGGAGTACATGCCCCCTGTCACTCCCCTCTCTCATGTGGGCTTTATGGCAGCTTACACCGTCATAAGCCTGCCTTAAATCAATCGTGCAAATTAGCGTTCCTTGCGTCCTCTGATCTGCACAAGTGTGGGAGTCCCCTCCCACTTTGTACAATTACCATGCTTCCCCCCACCTACTATAGTGGGCGGAGGGGAAGCACAGCTCATTTGCATACAACTTTTGTAACCCTAGCGTAACATGCATGCGCCCTCCAGACAAATCAGGCCACTTACGCACCTCGCATGCATAAGTGACCTGACGGTCTTTAGTCTGGATCCGGCCCCTAGTACTTTGTCCTCAATTTTAACTGGGGTATCCTGGCATAGTGTACTATGTATCAAGCTATACTCTTCTGAAACACAACACCAATATACATGTAAAGCATTTATGTCCTCATAATTACCCAACATATTGGTAATAGGCTAATAAATTTACAGCCTAGTGTGCTGTATTTTAAGTGATACATTGAGTATGGACCTGATGCAGCCCAGTGGCCTAGCAACATTCAAAATTAGCCCAGGAAGCAGTGGCTAGCACAATGCTTAAAAACCCTAATGGTGGTAGCCAAGCTAAGGACTGTTCTCTACATGCAGTGTGTCAGTAAAAAATGGCTTTAGCCTGGGATTCTTCCTTAGACTCAGAGTACAGTGGCTCTAATTTGGAAATATTATATATACATACATTCTCTCTCTATATATATATTGTATCCAGTCTCACATATTAAGTATTCTTCTGTGTATTTTTTTATTTAGAAAAAACAATATTTTTGACCCATTTTTTTAATTGCAAAAACAGCATTGAACTATTCTCTATTCTTCTAGTCAGGACTTAGGAAGCTTTGCAGAAATCTGTTAAAACACATGTTTAAAGAAAAGGAAGCGTTGTAGATTTTTTAATATTTATGTTTCTATGGCAATGACAGACATTATGTTTTTCTTTATTTGGCGTTAATGTCTTTCAAGCTTCATCCCTCATCCACAAGAGCACAATTGGAACTATGTTCTAGGGATGAAAAGGCAAAGTCACCAGGATATGTGATACCTTCATCTGGAAAGAAGGGGATTCCATATTGCTTGCTGTCCACTCTGTGTTTTTCTTTACAGCTCATGGTTTTTAACACTTACCCTAGATGAACAGCTACTTCAGCTTTTAAATAAAAGGGACCTTAAATATTGTATTTTAGTAAAAAAATTAATAAATCCAAGTTCTACATTTAATAAACTGCAAACCATACTCCCTCAACTTTGTTTTAGTACTAATGTACAATAATATATGTCCTTTTAGAATGAATGATTCAGTTAAAACAAATATTGTACATTTACTGTAATAAAAACTGCTCCTACATTACAACATGTAGCCCATTACTATGTGTAATATTAACATTGTGTTAGTTTGTCTTTTTTTTTTAACTTAATGTAATGACACATGTTCATTTGTGCCTTTTGTGTCTATTAAATAGCATTTATTTTTAACAACTAGTGCTAAGCTGATATCTCATCTTTTACAAAGATTTTCACATTTTTTATACAAAAATATATATATTTTTCAGGTAGATGAAATTTACCACGATGAATCCTTGGGTGTCCACATCAACATTGTGCTGGTCCGAATAATTATGGTAGGATACAGACAGGTAAGAAACAAGGGAAGTTATGTATTTACTTAAAAAATATAGACTTGTTACCTTAAACAGAGCCATGAATTGTCCTCACTACATTGTATTCAGTATTCAGTATCTGGTATATAGGATGTGAACAAATGTTGATTAATAGCAATGGTATTTAATATCAGCACCTTTCTGTTGTACAGAACATTGGTTATTAAAGCTTATTTCCTCATAGCAAGGAGGTGATTGGGATAGGGGGCTCCCACTGGCCCCACCTCTTTATCTAGTGCTTGCAAATATGCTGACTGCTGTCAGAGGCTGGTAGCTTAGATAGAACTCAGCAGTCAGTCTATTAGTCTTAAGGGCTCAGCAGTCATAGAACTTAAAATTGCACAGTGATCCTTTGTCGGAACCCCACTGCGACTGCAGATGCAGTTCCGACCACTGCCGAATTCTGGATCCAGCCCATAGTGTGTAACACTACAACCAGCATAATAATACAGGGCCGTATTCAGAGATCCGTTTTTAAGGGGAGTTGCGTGCAGATTTTTAGGATCAGATCAACTGCGCATGAGCAGTAACTTTATTTACGTACTTTACGTAGGCTATATGCGCATAAGTGCCTAACGGGCGTACATGTGAATCGCACTTGGGGACATACACATGGAAATCAGATGTATGGGAAAATTTACATAAAAGTGGGTGGGGAGGCATATAAATGAACACATGGAGGCGTGGTTATAGAGAATCACACGGACGGAGCACATATACGCACGTAAGTTCACACGTAAAGAACAGAGTGGTCTAGGGACTTGTAAGTCACTGACAGCATGTCCAGGAGAGGGGAGTGTCGGGTTGTTGGTGGGTGTTTCCTTGCTCTGGTCGTGCATAAAATTGTATACATAAAAAAACGGTTCTCTGAATACGGCCCACAATGTTTATCCACCTGCAAAACATACATTTCTCATGTAATAATAACAAATGATTCCATTATTGTAAAATACTTAAGAAATTAGAAAACGGGCGGCAACATTTCTGTTTCTTGTTCTGGAAATAATGGAAAGTACTGTGTAATCTTTATAAAGATGCTGAAATATATGGTGACGTTCTTGTGCCTCAATTTCAGTCAATCAGTCTAATAGAACGTGGAAACCCATCAAGGAGCCTTGAGCAAGTGTGTCGCTGGGCCCATTCCCAGCAGCGTTCAGACCCAGATCATGCCGAGCACCATGACCACGCTGTGTTCCTCACCAGGCAAGATTTTGGTCCTGCAGGTATGCAAGGTACTGTATTTTGTATGATGTCAGTCAGGTATGTGCCACACGCTCACTGACAGTTTTGGCATGATATTTTGTCTGCTGAATTGTGTACCAGTGGGGGCTGAATAATTTAATTGTCTGACAGTTAGTTTAAAGGTCCACCAAATGATGACTTGTATATATGAAATTCATATTAATACAGCTACAGGCATACATTTATACAATTGCTCTATTTCCCCAGACCATTGTATACATCATGGTCAATAACCTCAGTTCAATATGTATACAGCTATGGTGTCCCCGTTTTCTATATGCCCTTCTGTAGTGCCTTCAGACCTGTTTATGCTCAACTCTAGAGATGAAAGTTATATTCATGGCCCACAGGTCTTTCTGTGCCTCACTGTAGTCCTGAGTATGTCTTAATGTGGTGTCTGCAGTCCTTAGAATGTCTTACTGTAGTGTCTGCAGTCCTTAGTATGTGCTACTGTGGTGTCTGCAGTCCTTAGTATGTCCTACTGTAGGGTCTGCAGTCCTTAGTATGCTCTACTGTAGTGTCTGCATGCCTTTGTATGCCCTACTGTCTGCAGTCCTTAGTATGCCCTACTGTGGTGTCTGCAGTCCTTAATATGCCCTAAAGTAGTGTCAGCAGTCCTTAGTATTCCCTTCTGTAGTGTCTGTATGCCTTTGTATGCCCTAGTGTCTGCAGTACTTAGTATGCCCTACTGTGGTGTCTGCAGTCCTTAGGGTGACCTCATCAGCTCCTTTGGTTTTAACTACCACCTCTATGCTGACGACACTCAAATCTATCTCTGCATCCCTGACCTCTCTATCTCTGCTCCCCTGACCTCTCCGCTTTTCTGCACAAGTGTTGGAGCCCCCCCCCCACACTATACATTTTGCATGCTTCCCCCAGCCCACTTTAGTGGGCAGAGGGGAAGCACAGCTCATTTTTACGCAAATAGGGCGTACGGAACTATTTTCTGTATCATTTTTGCAACGCTATTGTTACTAACATATATATATATATATTAACAGGTTTTTATATAGCGCCCACACAATTTTTATATAGCGCTTTACAATTTAACAATCAGTATAAACAACACTGGGTAATAACAGACAAATTGGGTGGGTAGGAGGGCCCTGCTCACAAGCTTACACTCTATAGGACAGTGGGTTTGATACATAAGGGCAAGTGCTATATATCACACAATGGACCAGCCAGGGTGTATGGCAGAAGTGC
>WWET01000137.1:703442-729673 GCA_011038615.1 Limnodynastes dumerilii | reverse complement strand
CAAGGGACCCAGGACTGAGCCTTGAGGTACCCCAACAGATAGTGGAAGGGCAGAAGAGGTAAATCCAGAAAAGCGGACACTGAAAGAACTATTGGAGAGGTAGGATGTGAACCAGGAAAGAGCTAGGTCCTGAATACCTATTGATTGTAATATTTCTATGAGAAGAGAGTGGTCAACAGTGTCAAAAGCAGCAGAAAGATCCAGGAGAATTAGAAGAGAGTAGTGACCTTTGGATTTAGCAATACTCAAATCATTGACCACTTTTGTCAGTGCAGTTTCAGTGGAGTGTTGAGAACGAAAGCCTGACTGATGAGGATCTAGAAGATTGTGTAAGGAAAGGAAGTTAGTGAGGCAAGTATAGACAAGTCTTTCAAGCAGCTTTGAGGGGCATGGGAGCTGGGAAATGGGACGGTAATTTGAGGAAGAATTTGGGTCAGAGTTTTGTTTTTTCAGAATTGGGGTAATTAGTGCATGCTTGAATAAAGAGGGGAAGATACCAGTCTTCAGAGAGAGATTGCAGATTGTAGTTAAGGTTGGAATAAGCACAGAGGATAGGCATCGACTGATTGTGAGGGTACAGGATCAAGAGGGCAGGTAGTAGAGTAGGAAGAGGAGAATAGATACTTCTTCTTCATTTGTGAGATGGAATGAGGACATAGTGCCAGAGGGTGGAGAAAGGATGTTGGACAGTATGTTAGACGAGGAATTGGAGGATAATTCCTGTCTTATGTAATCAATCTTGTCCTTAAAGTACATTGCAAGATCTTGGGCATTGATGGAGGTTGATGGATTATGCACAGGAGGGTTCAGTAGGGAATTAAATGTACGAAAAAGGCATTTGGGGTTAGAAGCCTGAGTAGAAATGAGAGCTTGAAAGTAAGATTGTTTGGCATTATCCAGGGCAGTTCCATAAGTGTGATAGGTGTTTGTGTAAATCAGAAAGTCATCGGGCAGACGAGATTTGCGCCAACGACGTTCTGCTTTGCAGGAGAGTTTTTTAAGGTCACGCGTGTCATTGGTGTGCCATGGCTGACATTTGAGTTGCCGTGGTACATGAGGTGTAGCTGGAGCAACTTGGTCAAGGATATCTGTTAGTGTTTGGTTTAGGTGAGAAACTGCTACATCAGGAGAGTGGAAATTTGGGACAGGAGATAGAAGTTGGTGCACAGATTGAGAAAGTTGGTTAAAATTAATTGGACTTGCCTTGATACGGGTGTGGACAGGAGATAGAAGTTGTTGCACAGATTGATAAAGTTGGTTAAAATCAATGGCATTAAAATTTCTTCGGGTGTGAGTAGGTGTTACCGAGTTATAGAGTATAGAGTTAGACTTTGTGTGGAAGAGTTTGTAGGTGATAAGGTGATGATCTGAGAGAGGGTGAGGAGAGTTATTGAGATCAGTGATGGAGCATAGCTTAGAGAATACAAGATCAGTGCAATTACCATCCTTATGTGTAGAAGAATCAATCCACTGGAAGAGGTCAAGAGATGAAGTAAGAGAGAAAAGCTTAGAGGCAATAGGAGAAGGAGGATCATTAATGGGAATGTTGAAATCACCCAAGATAATGGTTGGTAAATCAGAGGATAAAAAATGAGGGAGCCATGCAGAAAAGTGTTGTAGAAATTGTTGGCAGGATTCACTGGGGGGACGATAGATTACAGCTACATGCAGAGGAAAAGGGTTAAAGATGCACACAGCATGCACTTCAAAGGATGTGAAAGTAAGAGAAGGGACATTAGGTAGAACAGTAAATGTTCCTAGTATTATACTAAATATTATGTAAAATAACAAAAATATAGCCTAATCCCTAAAACACTGCTCATATCAATAAAAGTGAAGTTATTCCAATAAAATGAAATTTAGGAAGCAAAACATACAGGTTATCCCGCCCAAGTGTTCTCACAATATAGGGGAGACAGACACATGACTTAGCATCTTCCCAACAAGCGTTTATTATTGTAAGCACTTCCACAGCTAACTGGTGGCTTGTTTAACCTTTGGCCTGCAACTGCCATGATTGTCTATTGTGAAAATAATCTCACATTCCAAAAATTACACACTTGGTCACAGGTCATTGCTTTATTTGGGCTGTTGGGAAAGTTATCATTGGTAATGATGCAATTATGTCTTTAATCTCTCTTTTATGCTTCTGGTTTCTTAATCAAAAATTCCTTTATTTACCTTGTTTGCTGTTTGTTGATTTGTATGAGAACACCAGTGGGGGCAAACCGAGTATGCATAGAATAAGAGATACTGTACACAAACTCCAGAAAGTTAATTCACAAAGGCTTCCGATGAGATTGCTTGAGGTAAAGCATCTGGTAGAAAACCAGTATGGACCGGATTCACACTTAATTGTGAGATCTGCAGGTGCGGATACGCACGTATTCACACCGCACCCACCTGTCCAGTCCCCTCCCCTGTCCCTCCCACGTTTTTAGGTGCCTAATCGCGAGTGCCATAGGCTACATTAAGTTCTCATACATATTTTCCCTCTTAAGTAAGGAAAATATGCATGAACATGAAAACCCCTCCCTCCCTGTCTAATCTAAATACCTCCCTCCTCCCACTTCTCCTAACTTCCTACGGAGGCTGTGGGCACACATCCTCTTACCTTAAAAACCATGGGCTAGATCCAGAACTAAGTACGTTAGTGTATTTACACTAGCCGGAGATGTAAAAACGCTATTTTGCATGTACTGCGCATGCGCGTGGCAGATGTTATGCCACATAACTCTGAATGTACATACCAGCCTAGTATCAACAGCGTAACTATGAACGAAGGGGTGTGCCAGCCATATGACACCCATAATTATGCTTGAGAGGCGGGGTGAGCCATTTAAATTGTACAGTATGGCCGTGTTTAGACACTCACGTACGTGAAGCCTTTAGGGGAGAGGAAAGGTCCGTGCATTCTTAAGAAGGAAACTATGCACGGTTATATAAGGTAGAAAGTGCCATAAGGTACCTAAAAGTGGGGGAGGGGACCGGAGAAGTAGATGTGGATACATGTGTTTCCGCACCTACGTATCACACTCACAAGTGTGAATCCAGTTCTATGGGCCTGATCCAGAGCAACGACCGCAAGCGAGCGTACGACGAGCGTATGCGAAAATTCGGCAAAAAATTCGCAACGCGCATGCCCAGTATGACAGCTTCCGGTCGCCCGAGCGTCATGAGCGAATAGCGGGCGTATTGTGAGCGTATTTTTCGCTCGCGGGGCGTGCGTTCTTTACGATGGTCGGCTGGGCGCCCGTTTTACTACAGGGAGGCGGGGATAGCCATTTAAATTGTACAGTATGGGCGTGCTAAGCCCGTACGCTCAGCGTATTTTCTGCGAATTTTCATACGGCCGACGGTCGTACCCAGTGTAGGGTATAGGCGTCGTATGCAGGTACTTTACTATGGGAGTGTTAGGGGCGTGTATGTTGATACGCCCGAGCGAACGTTCGCATTCGCCCGTCGTGCGAATTTTCGTAGCGCTGGATCAGGCCCTATGTCTCTAAATAGACATCATGGACTTCCAATTTTCTCTGAATTTGGTCCATGACATCTTCCGGATCCCCCTCTTTTCTTTGCAGTTCGATTGGATTTCATCCGTGTTTGTGTTTCATGAATGCGCATACATCTGTGCTATATCAATACACACACCTCTCTATCCAGTCTTTCAACAGAAGGGCCGGGTTGCGATCACTAATTAGCAAGGGTTAGTATAACAATTTACATTCTAGGCTTGCCACAGCACTGTCTATTCATTATAACCACCAAATCTTCACTAGTTAACGTCTGCACAAGTCGGAAAAACTTAAGGTAGGATATGAGTATTGGAAGTCTGATAATGCAAGGAGAGTGATTAGAGGAGCACTGTCACGGATGTCTGTAGGCAGCAGATCTGTGCAGATCAGAATGCAGGTCAGTGAACTTGAATATTAGATATATTCCCATGTGATGTAAGATACATAGATCAATAATTATTACAATTAATGCAGGAGATGGAATCAGTGTACAGAAGTAATATACCCAGATTACCATCCAATGGCTTGTTGGTGTAAATAGTATCTATTGGCAGGGGCGTATCTACCCCATGGCCAGGATGACACCCGCCAGGGATGCCACCCGTGGCTAAGGGATAGATAGCGTTGCCTAGTGCAGACAGAGCTGGTTTCGATAAGAAAACCTAGGGAGGGGGTGCTGGATCCTGGAGGCATATGACTGACTGCAGGCCAGCGATGCCTGCACTAGGAGGACACTGTGCTGCTCTTCTGAAGTCTTCATTTCTCTTAAGTCTCGGCCACCGCGGCACTTGAATTGAAGTCGCAGTCTTGGAGGACACAGCACAGGTTAAGGTAAGAAAACCTAGGGAGGGGGCAGGGGGGGGCTTGAGGCACATATGATGGAAGTACTGGGGGATAGGGCTGGAGGTACATTTGATGAGTGTACTGGGGAATTGGACTGGAGGTACATTTGATGGGTGTACTGGGGCTGGGGCTGGAGGCACCTATGTTGGGTGTACAGGGGGATGGGGCTGGAGACACATATGATGGAAGTACTGGGGAATGGGGCTGGAGGCATATGATGGGTGTACAGGGGGATGGGGCTGGAGGCACATATGATGGGAGTACTGGGGAATGGGGCCGGAGGTATATGATGGGAGTACTTGGGGATGGGGCTAGAGGAACATATGATGGGTGTACAGGGGGGTGGGGCTGGAGGCACATACATGATGGGAGTACTGGGGTGGGAGGTGCTGGAGGCATATGATGGGATTACTTGTGGAGGGTGCTGGAGGCACATGATGGGAGTACTGGGGGGGGGGAGGTGCTGGAGGCATATAGGAGTACTGTGAGTGATGGGAGTTTTTTAATTTATTTTCAAATAAAGTTAAATGTAAACAATACAAGGGGGAACCCATAGATACACCCCTGTCTATTGGGTATTATTACTTATCTTGTGCTGGATCCAGAATTAAGTGTTTGAAATTAGTTACTCCTGGGCTAAACCATGTTGATTGCATGGGGAGTCAAGTTAATTGTATTCTTTGCATGCAGGGATATATCTTTGAATTGCTTACTGCACACAGATACTTGGGCTGGGAAACATCACCTCTCAACTCTAATACTGTTTGCAACAGATGAAATATCCTGACTCCCCTAAACCATGTAATCAACATGGTTTTGCCCAGGAGTAACTAATTTCAAGCACTTTATTAAGTCTGGATTCAGCCCCCTATGACTACTAGTGCAGTACTTTTAGTGTTTGTGTTATAGGTCTTAATTGTTATATGAAAAGAAATGTTATTTTCTTACCAACAGTAGTTTAAGTGCTATGTAGATATATCCTATGACTTTTCTGTGCATATTTACATGGAGTTTAAAGACAGACGCTGGTCTCACTTTATTTTTTCTGTCTTAATCTCTTTTTTCTCTGTTATTACATTTCTGTTTTGAGCCAATACAAACGGAAGGTTAAAATAAGCCCCTTTTTAGGAAGCATGGTTTGGCTGCCATACAGTATGTGTATACGTGGGTAATACAATTATAGGGATCTATTCAGATTAGGAAGGGTGAGCAAGTTTATTCCACAATATATTGCTGGTAACTTCAGTTGTTAACTGGAAGTAAATTGTTGCATAACATTCAGTAACACACAGAACACACAGAATTCTGTGTAACCCACTCTGGTAAATGTAATGTCACTTGATCACACTTTTAGAATATGATAATGTCTATGGGTCTAATCCAGACTTAATAACGACAGTCGATTTACACATGCGACGTTGTGTAAATATGACTGTGGGAGTGCACTGCGCATGTGTGCGGCAGATGTTACTCATTGTAACTCTGATTGCACGTAACTCCGTATGATAGGGTGTGATGTCCCTACACATGTTGAATATACACATTTTGGATGGAGGGAGGCATTTAACTTGTACAGTATGGGCTGGGTTAGGCACTTACATACACACCGAGATATGCAAGGAAAAATGAAGGTGGGGTTCTGACGAGTGTGGGTCCCCATAGCGAACGGCCCTATTTCAAAAGGGCCCTTCTCTCTGAGCCAGTTCTGAACTGACTGGGATATCAATTACTTATGCCTCGATGAGGCATAGCTATCGATCAACGAAGCACCAAACACAGTGTTCCCGAAAAGTTGAGTTTCCCCCTATCCCGCTCCCTAACCCTAAGTCCCCCCCCTGCAGCCTAACCCAAAGTACCCACCCCACAGCCTAACCCTAAGTACCCACCCCACAGCCTAACCCTAAGTACCCACCCCACAGCCTAACCCTAAGTTCCTCCCGCAGCCTAACCCTAAGTACAGCGGCGCTTCCAAAAGTGAATGGGTGAGTATGCGAATCACATACTCATCCATTCATAATAAAAAAAAATTCTGAGAGGGCTCGCATTCGAAATAGGGACAGCCGAAAAACAACTTTTAGCTGTCCCTGATTCGCGATGTGAGCCTTCGCAGCAGGGACTCGCAACGGGTTCTGAACAGTCATGTGTGAGGGGGGTGCCAGAGGGAGTGCATTAAGCTTAGTAGTGTGTAACTTAGGTACACATGCATACGTTAAAGGACCTTAAGTCTGGATCAGGGCCTGATAGTAATTTGAGGGTAAATAATAAGCCTCAGATATTTACTGGGCTTTTTGTTCTCCTTGACAACTAACCTTATGGGACCATATCCAGACCTCCGGGTGCTTTCCATGTGTGTAGGGGTCTTAAAATCCACACAGAAGAAGGGAGTGAACTCTCCCTGTCACTTCCCTCTCTTCTGCAGAGATTTTGTGACTTACACTGCCATTAGCAGATCAGCCACGAGCAGATCAGCCATCCATCTGACTGCTCATCCGCTTGTAAGTACCTAATCCCACCCACTCTGTCAAATTAAAATGCTTCCCCCATCCACCCACCTTGGTGGGCAGAGAGGAAGACCAGCCCCTTTCCACTTATAGGTGTTACGTGTGTAAAACGTCCCCCCTCCAGACACCCCATATAGTGTGTGTAAGTGGGGTAACATTATGAACTGTGGATCCAGTACATGGTTATTATATGTTCAACACACAGCTAAATGTAGATGTTTCTACAATTAGTAACTTATTTTTGGAACATAGTCAAAAGTCTTTCCATTTGTGACATATAAATGTATTCTTGGCATATGAGTTCTGGATGATGTAACTCTTAAGGAGAGTTATGTTGTCTTGGCTAATGCCCAGTTATGCTACCAGTTTCTGATTTTAATGTTGTATTTGTCTGGATTTAATCTGATTGCTACATCTGCAGAAGGTTTCATGGCAAATTAATAAATGTAGATAATATAGGATTTTTATATATAGCTATTGTTGTGATTTAAAATGTGTTGGATGTGATAGCACGTAACTACTACTTGTCTACAACTAAATAAATATTTGCTAGATTCTAATCCAATAAAGGTCATTTAGGAACAACACATGCAAATTTGTAATGCTTGTTTGTAGTGGGCAAATGATGCTGTTAGTAAAATCAGACTAACCTGTCTAAAAGTTATTGGGGCACAGCAATTTATTTCAATAAAGTATTGTGGACCAGGGCCGGACTGGCCATCTAGTCTTTTAAACAAAGGCCAGGTGGGGTGATGAAGAGCCAGGCCAAGAGCCGATGTTGCCGGAAAGAACCTGCTGTCAGTAAGAGCCACATTGATGCTCCGCTCCTGCCAGTATTGCAGTGTCATTAGTAACATGGGTCCTGATTCAGAGATACGATATTATCGCTATTTAGGTGCGTATATTTAGAATCTTAAGAAATTCGCATCATTGCGCATGCGTAGTAATAGTGCAACACCGTCTACGTAGAGGTTAGGATCCTAAATTCGCAGATTTGCGCGCACTGTGCATGCGCACCACAGAAAATATGCACATTCACGTAGCGTATTTTAGAACGAATGGGTGATTCACGTATTTCAAACGTAAATACTTACGTGTGGGCGTGCCAAATTTACGTTAGTGATTAATACGTGCGTTTTACGTGAAGTAGGCGGGGGGTGGTATTTAAAGTGTACAGTATGGGCGTGCTAAGCTGTGTACGTTCGCGTAGTCAGTACGTCCGTTAGCGGACGTGTGCTGTTACGTTAGGAAAAGTTAAGGTAGGGTTTGGGTCGCGTAATTTGACAAAATACGTCCGTGCAAGGGGTGTGCCGTGGGGAGTGTAGCGACCTTACGTGTACGAAAATACGCACCGCGAAAATACGTACGCACAAACGTAGTTCTGGATCTACCCCATTAAGGTTATATGCCAGGGTGGCCAAAATTGGCGGAGTGTGAGGGGGTCTGGACCAGCCCAGCAAGATCCCATATTTGATCTGCTCTCCCTATGTGATTTTTACATTTTTATTTTTACTGTTACAGATAATGATTATTATAATTGTACATTTTTATTAAAAATATATATATGTGTCTGTCTTATACAGGAAAATTCTGTGCACTGTGTAACATTTTATTCATTCGTTATTGTGCAAAGTACTGCTGAAAGATCACCCATAATAGTTATTTACCTTTGCCCACTTTTAGTTTCATGCTGGCTAATTCCATATTACTGAATACCTTTGGAATACCTGTGGCCTAGAAATGTTGATAATAGTCTATTGCATGCAAGCTACTAGATCATTGATAATGTTGGACTTGCCTGTGATTGCCTGCTAGGAATGATAGTTTAGTGCCATTTACATCCTTTGAGTACCTCTATCTAAAATGCATGTCAGAAAGCTGCTTAGGAAATGGAACACAGACACGATAAGCTGCACGCAAAGGGTGACACGTCTGGTAAACAATTTACCTCTTCAAAGCATGGCCTCCCTGTAAAATATACTAGAGTTCCAATTTCCCAAAATTAGTGTGCAAGGTCTCAACACTTGTTAACAGAAACAAGAGGTCGCATACTTTTTTTTGTAGCACTTAAACATGCTTTAAAAGTATTATCAGCAAAGACAGCTGCTTGAAGAAAAGTGGCTTGCCGTGATTGGACAGAGCCGGCATTTTTTTGTTAAATGTATGATCTTAGGATGTTAAGAAGGTCAACGTGGTTTGTATTGCGTACAAGTCACTGCCTGCTAGACTTCAAGGGAATACAGTAACATCACTATAGAACAGGATTCCTGGAAAGAGAGATTTTCCTGTTTAGAATTTCAAATGTTGACTTTTCCTCCCATACCTGAAAAGTCTGGAGATTTTAACCCCCAACACCTGTAAAAGTCTACATACAATACATGGGATTATTGAAAAATGTGTGTGTCAATCTGTAATCTGTAACACCCTGAATATGTCATTTTTTAATGCCTCTTTCATGTCCCCTAGGTTATGCTCCTGTGACAGGGATGTGCCACCCGCTCCGTAGTTGTACCTTGAACCACGAAGATGGCTTTTCTTCTGCGTTTGTGGTTGCCCATGAGACTGGTCATGTGTGAGTGTCCCCTATTTCACTGTGACAGTACTCATTTTAATTAAAAATAAACTTTACAAATGAATATTTAATAAATACTTATTACAGGTTATTCATGATAGTAAATGTGTGGTGACTTGGTACAAGCAGAAATACAGATAAACCAAAAAGCAACAAATAATGTATAGCTAAAAGAGAGTTGTTTCTTGCCAAATGTAAAATACATGAAATATTAAAATGACTTTGTAAATAAGAATAAAGGATTGGATCCAAAGTTTAAAATAAGAGGAAAACAGGTTGAAATTAACATCTGGAAAAAAACCATATGGATTTCCAGTCATGTAGGGCCAGATCTTAAACTACGTACGCTAGCCGCTGACGTTAAATCGCCAATTACTATTTACTGCGCATGAGCGCGGCAGATGTTACTCTGCGTAACTCTGAACGTACGTACCATCAGCGTAACTATGTTAGAAGGGGCGTGTCATCCATATGTTTGGTAGGTGGAGGGAGGCATTTAAATCATACAGTATGAACTGGGTTAGGCAGTCACGTACGTGAATCCATTACGTACGTCAATACTTACGCTTTGAAAAGTTAAGGTAGGGTTTGGGAAGTGTAAAACGGCCAAAGTACGTACGAGCAAGAGGAGTGCCTAGGAGTGCATAGAAAATACGTAACAAGCACTTAGATCTGTAGAGAGAATATTTAGCTTTTACTTATTGCCCACAGATACTGCCCAGCTTTATATTTAAACTGCTTTTTAGAGATGGGCTTTGTTTGCAGCAGTTGAAATTTGCCTCCCCTGCAATTCAACATGGTTTTGCCCAAGTGAAAATTTTCAGCTGTTTTCCTTTTAGTTACAAACCTTAGATCCGGTCCAATGACATTTGTACTTTCAGTTGGTGCTCTGTCTTAGGTGTTCACCATCATTCTTACAACTGTATCTACTGTCATTCTGACATGGTGTTATGACAGCCTTTCAGCTCATTCTTTGTACAGTGCATGGCACAATTACAATGTTATCCTCCAAATCGTTTTTATTAATTATTATTTGTATTAATAGAAAAGTGGACCAGTCTTCTGTGGGCTCTCTTCACTTGCATAGAGAAACGATGTGTGACCCCTTCCTTAAAACGTCCACGCCATCCTCCCTTAAAATGGGAATGGCACAGAAGTCTGGAGAGCACGGAGGGTTTTTTCCCCTCCCACTTAGCAAGTTAGCTGTTATGAGCAGGGCCCTCCTCCTCCTCCGTCACCACCCCTCTGTACTGCTCTGCGGATACCATGTGGCGCCATATAATAAACATTATTATTAATAATAATAATAATAATAACAGAAAACGCTTGCATTTTGGACGTCTGGATCCGGAGCTGTATAATTAGAGTGTTACACTGTACTGTGCATACAGTAGGTTGTCTATGCACACTGCTTTCTACAGTGCATAGACCAACAGATTTATCCAATTATCTGATTGTATTATTGCTTAAAGAAAAATTTTAAACACAGTAAATGAAAGAAAACTACTTGCAAAGCAGTGAGGTTATCTATAGTATCTGCACATCTGGAGATCAAAGACAATGTGATGACAACATATGAACTGCTTTGCTCCAGACACCTGGTGTATACAATTAGGGGCATGGTTGGGTACTTAAATATTTGAAACTTTTGGTAAGCACATTTTTAGCCAAATTCTTCATAAGTATTTGTTATTGTTTCTACAAAACTTATTCTACGTTACATACACATCGGTTTAGACATTCGCTCACTCATAACCACAGGAGATTATCAGACAGGCAGGAGCTCTTCATGAAATAACAGATTTTCCAGATACAGTACAGACGTCATTACTTATTGTTATACTTCTATATGAGTATTAACCCCCTCCAACCAACTAGTAGAATCAGAGCGGGTCAATGGTGAAGACAATTATATATAAAAGTTGCTTTGAAGAAGAAGACAATACCTCCCATATGTGGAGTCTCAGGTGGCATAATCAGGTCATTTTGATACTATTCTGGTATTGAAAATCTATTAAAAATATTGGACCTGACCCAGACCTCTATGCATGTTCCGTCTGGAAGCGAACCCCCCCGTCACTTATGTGTCCAGAACTCTGCTTTAAGCTCTCTCAATGCAGATCTGTATGGAACTGCCTACCGCCACCCCAGCAGCCTCATCTACATGCCAATCCCCACTCCCCCTTGCAGGGATTAAACATGTGCATTTGGTGGAACACTATGATGGACGGATCTCCTAGCGTACAGAGTTTCATATGCTAGGAGATCCATAGCGTAACATCTGCCACTCGCATGTGCAGTTGTAATGTTTATGGAGACTTACGCAAGCGGCTTGTATAATTGTCCTAATGTTTCTTATCCTAGATCAGGCCCAATGTACTGAATGAAATTTTTTGTGAGATTTTAGCAATCAATAATTTAGGACCGTATTCACAGATCTGTTTTTGCGTGTGGTTACGTACGTATTTTTAGGATCTGATTAATCATGCCTGCGTAGTAACTTCTTCCCCGCACATTACGTAGTATTTACACACGTAAGTACTTTCGGCATGGACTTGTGAATCGCACTTAGGGACATCTGTATGGTTTTTATCCGGATGGTAGACGTTGCGTGAAAGTGAGCGGGGGGAAGCATTTAAATGGGCATTTGAGGGCGCGATTAGATAACCGCATGTACGTAACATACGCGAGTAAGTACACATGTAGACTTAAGGGTGCCCTATGGAGGTGGAAGAGACCGAAAACCCGTCAGGACGAGAGGAGTGTCATGGCTGTTGCCTTGCCACGCACGTGCCTATATTTGCGTACTTTATACACACGCATCTGTAAATACGGTCATTAGTCTTTTACTGCACCATTAACAAGAAACAAGGTCTGCAAATGTAAAAAACTTTTATGTTCTTACTATCACAGCGTCATTTATTTTTTGCCTCTGATTTGTGACATCATTAGAGATTGAAAGGTGGACTCCATAGTTTGTCATTTGACTTTAAAAAAAAATGTACATAGAAATAGCCTGTTTGTAGAAAGATTAAACTTCATTGCTGGTTTGGGTCTGACTGTTAAAATATTTATCTTAATCTCTCTAACATGAACATTTAAAAGAGATCAAAAAAGTTTGTTATACACACCGTTCTTATTTTGGTTATCTGTCCCTTTGATAATATATACAAATGTGCTTGAAAAGGAAAAACGTGAGCATGCAAAATGTCAAATAGGGCCAGCTGTTAGTGGAACAAGCATCGCTTGTATTCAGTTTAGACATCGCTGTTAGTACACAAGTGACAACTGAATTAATGTTAAAGAGAAAAAAGCTGGGCCTTATGTATAAAAGCACCCAAATCTGCCAATTTGTGTATTCATTTTGTCAGATATGCAAGTAGGCGGAGACAGCACATTCTTTAGTCACTGCACATGACCACATGGAGAATGGTTGGCAATGCAGGGAAATTAAAACAGTGGACTGTTTCCATGATCTATTATCCAGATCCATTATCTAGCAGTAAAGGCAGGTTCATGTATAGTCACTTATGGTGTATCTTTTGTGGATGCTACAGTAGGTTGAGTTGTGTATGACTTTGTATAAAGGATGTTCCAGAGTATAAGAGTAACGCATTACAGTGCACAATATACAGCGATACGGTACAATGGTCTGCATTTTGAAAGTCCATTGTACTACAGCTGAATACAGACTGCTGGCAATTGCTGGCAGTTTGCATTTTAAAAAGCAGTGGAGATGCAACTCCTGAAGTCGCAAAGATTCATCCGTTAAGTTTTTTAACTTAACCCTACCCTAATCTTTCCCGCAGAATAACCTTCCCTTTATACAGCCCTAATCCTCCATGCCCCACAGCCTGTCCCCTCTCCATGCCTTGCAGCTTAACCCTAACCTTCCCCTTAAGCCCTAACCCTAACCTTTTACGCGCCACAGATGCTGCAGCCTAACCCTGATCTACCTGTCATAACCTGTAGGTATTGGGAGTGAGGAAATAGGATCCCGTTCCCAATAGTAAATTTCTAATTTCAAAGGTTTTTAAACAATGATACAGCTGCCATTCAGCTGGATGTTGCATCATCAGTTTGGAAACTGCAGAGTACCCGAAATGCGTCAAGTGACTCATTATCTGCAGACTGTGAGGTTTTCTCCCCGAGGGTTGCTGCTTTTCTTGGGCTCAGGATCTCTCCCGCCATTTTCGGATGTCCCGGTGGTGCTCCCTTTGAACCATTAGCCATTGCTACCTGCACCTTGGGTCTTATTTGTGGTTTATATATAATTAATTACAAATAATTATTTACAGTTTACAATAATCACACAGCACTTTCTTTAATTGCTACTTTCTATGGTGCTGCATCATGTTTCAGACACGAAACTGCATTCCAATTTCCACCTGTACTCTCTGTGCTCTCTGGATCAGACATTTAAATCTACAACTATTTTGTGTTACACCCTAGATGTTTATAGCTTTTGTTTCCATAAACGTTTTCAAATTGAAATGTATTTAAATTGGTAGAATGTATGAATATATATAAATGATTTATTTATTTCCAGGTTAGGAATGGAACACGATGGACAGGGAAACCGCTGTGGAGATGAAACAAGTATGGGAAGCATCATGGCTCCTCTGGTACAGGCTGCATTCCACCGCTATCACTGGTCCAGATGTAGCAAGCAGGAGCTTAATAGATATATACAGTAAGTTATTGCAGCTGAAAATTACGTTTTAAAAGGATTTATCCTTAGGAAATGGTCTGAATAAAGTGTTGTTATTTTTGTTGCTTTGGTTCTGGCTTTGGAAGTGTTTTAATTCCCGAGAGTGTAATCTGAACATCTGTATGTAAAACCTGTGAATACTGGATGAGTCATAAGCCACACTAAAGGTCTAGACAGCCTTTTGTAGTAGTGGTTGTGCTCTCAGTGCAATCAATAGTTGGAATCTGTCTGTCTCCTTATAATGAACGGCATAACTGGGAACCTATCTTTTTGTTTATTTAAACAAGGATGTACAGTATATAGACAGTGTGATCTGTCTTGTAAAAGAACAGCACTATTGGCTATAACTTTAAGCCTAATTAGTCACTATGCACTATTATGTATAAATAATAACATGCAATCTTAGATATACTTTTTGCCTGATAATAAAATTGATAAGAGTTGGTAAAATAGACAGATATAAAGCAGATAGCTCTGATTGCTCTATAGTGATTACTGTCTTTACAAGATGATATGTGAAGGGGCGATGCCTCTTAATAATGGATCAGGACTGGCTTGTATTTCAGTGTAATGTATAAATATAGTGAACTTTCTGTTAATAGCTATAGAGGGCCTGATCCAGACCTACGCCCGCGAGCATAGCGTATGATCGCCCGGGCGTATAAACTTTCACGCCCATGACACTCCCATTGATTGTACCTACTTACGGCGACTGAACTCTACCCTAACTTTTTCCAGCGTCCGTGCGAATTTTCGTACCGATACACTGGTCGTACGGGACTTAGCACGCCCATACTGTACAATTTAAATGGCTATCCCCGCCTCTGTGTAGTAACTCGAGCGTCCGGACTATCGTCGTACAAAACACACGCCCTTGGTCGAAAATTACGCTCAAAATACGCTCGCTGTATGCTCATTTCCTTCGGACGACCGGAAGTTGTCATACTGCACATGCGCAGTGCGTTTTTTTGCCCGGTTTTACGCTCCCGACCGGTGTACGATCGCAGAGTCACTGAAAGCTCGTGCATTTCATTGCACTGAACATATCTGTGGTCAGAGAAATTCTATGCCCTAAATTTTTATTAAATTTTTTATTTGTTTTTACAAGTGTTGATATAAATATAGTGGTTTTGCCATAGGGGGTTAAATATTTAATGTCATGATAATTTGCATTACAGGACATGTGCTAATTATATAAATTTAAGGAAGTTAAGACAAAAAGGATCAATTGTTAGGTATATATATATTTATTTACATTAATTACCAGACATTCTTCATATCCACCTTTTCAGAAAACCCCTGTGACCCAGCTGAGTCATAGAGTTCACATGACTGTGCTTACAAAAGAGGTAGTTAAACCAGAATGCTGGGGGCACTGGTCAGCACAAACACTTCTACTAGGTCTTTTCTTTCAGTATGGGCAGTAAAGCTACAATATACATAGATAGTAATTGTAATTACATTGGGCCAGATCCTGAGCTATTTACGCTAGGCGATGATGTCAAATCACACATAAGTATTTATTGCGCATGCTCGTAGGTAATTCCTAACGTACGTACCCTCAGCGTAAATACGAACTAAGGGGCGGGGGCATCAATATGACACACGTAATTACGCTTTGGAGGCGGAGGGAGGCAGTTAAATTGGACAGTATGGGATGGATTTGGCCGTCATGTCCGTAAATCCCAGACGTACGTCAGTACTTACACTAGGAAAAGTTAAAGTAGGGCTTGGGAAGCGTAAAACGCCCAAAGTACATACGACAGAGGGGAGTGCATAGTAATTACGCTAGTGTAAATATGCTATCCGTTCTAACGTAACAAGCCCGTAGGTCTGGATTTACCCCATAGCTTGTATTTATTCAGGGTCTTCTCTTCGGTATCTGTGGGTCTTTATCAACAAAACTTTGAAAATTTACCATCTAAAAATATAGTAGTCATGCAGTTGGATTCACTTTAATAGACATTGTTATATCCTTGCTTTAACTTTTATCATTTGAATGTCACTAATTCTGATAGTTTGATTAGCAGCCAGTAACAATTAGTCCGATATGTAAAGGCTCTTGTTTTTATTGCTTAATGATTTAGCTCCTATGACTGTCTTTTGGATGACCCATTTGAACACAAATGGCCAAAACTCCCTGAGCTTCCAGGAATCAACTACTCTATGGATGAACAATGCAGATTTGATTTTGGTGTGGGATACAAAATGTGCACCGCTGTAAGTATCAGCCTGGACAAAATGACTGCATAGTCAATGTTTTAAGATTGAAGGACTTAGTCTATATTCGGAGAAAAGCTAGACTTATCCTGGGCAAATCCTGTTGCTGTTCATAGGTTAGGTTAATAGGATAACAAGCTTTAATCTGGTTTTTTTGGTCACAAATATATTAATACTCTTAAGCGACATATTTATCAATTAAAGGTAAATGGTGGCCTTAATCCATTCAAAGTATTGTTAAATATCTTAATACAGCAAGTGAATGGTGACTTGATGTACTGCTCCCCATGCGGACCTGAATTTATATGCCTCTAATATAAACAGATATGTTTGATTGCTTTAAATGTATAACTGTCCATTCTAAATCTTAAACTCTCTGATGATTTTAAACACACATAGCTCTTGTCATTTATAGTCATGGCCTAATTTGTTTTCCTTACAGTTTAGAACATTTGACCCTTGCAAGCAGTTGTGGTGCAGTCACCCTGATAATCCATATTTCTGCAAAACAAAGAAGGGCCCCCCACTCGATGGAACAGAATGTTCTCCTGGAAAGGTACATCGAATTGTACATACCATTTTCCGCTGTTTAACTGCAGGATACTTTTTAATAATCCACTATACAAAGAGTGGTGAACTGAAAAATGTTAGACTCTAGGGGCCAGATTTACTAAGCTGCATGAAAACAAAAGTGGAGATATTGCCCATAACAACCAATCAGAGTTTAGTTCTCACTTTCCTATTACATACTAGAAAATGGAAGTTAGAATCTGATTGGTTGCTGTAGGCAACCTTTTCACTTTTCCTATTAGCAGCTTAGTAAATCTGACACTAGGCATTGAAAACACAAACCCCATAAACTGTAAAACGCTTAATGTAATTCACAAGAAACAGTGGTGTAGATCCAGAAATACGTTTGCCGTACGTTTATTCGCGTAGCGTATTTTCATGTGCGTATATTCTATACACTCCCCTAGGCACACCCCTTGAACGTACGTATTTTTTCAAAATACGCTTTCCAAACCCTACCTTAACTTTTGCCAATGTAACCGCAGTGATCCGCACACGTACGTATGGGCAACACATATTTACGCAGCTAAGCACGCCCGTACACTTTAACACATATTTACGCAGCTAAGCACGCCCATACTGTACACTTTAAATACAACCCCCCGCCTACTTAGCGTATTTTGGAGTCACGTAAAATTGGCATGCTCGCGCGTAATTTTACGTGACACATACGTGAATGGCCCATACGTTCACAATTACGCTACGTTACTGAGCGTATTTTCTATGGTGCGCATGCGCAGTACTTACCAAAAGGCGATTTTACGTCTCTGCCACGCGTAAATTCACTCACAAGCGTTGTTCTGGATCTGGGCCAGTGTCTTTAATTTGTTTTGAATTTGCAACATATGTACAGTATATACCCAGTGACACTTGAGGACAAACTGGAAATTAATAATTTACAGAAAAGCATTGAACATCTATTGCTTGGTCTGAGCACTTTGTTTATGTTGTATATTTAGTGGTGTTTTAAAGGCCATTGCATTTGGAAGACACCAGAGCAGTCTTACAGTCAGGATGGAGGCTGGAGCTCATGGTCGAGATTTGGATCCTGTTCTCGAACTTGTGGAGGAGGGGTGCGTTCTCGTAGCAGACAGTGCAATAACCCTCCGTGAGTATCATAGGCATATAATATTTTCATTTGTCACATATTTGCATATGTTTATATTTGGATTGAATGATAAGATACTGGGCCGGATTCAGAATAAAAAAAAGAACTATGTAAGCTATGTCCTTAATGTAGCTCTGAATAGGTACTGTGCAGCATCTTCTCTTCCACAATGTGCATAAATAAGCCTCCATAAGAGGGGCAGGGTGGGTGGCCTTTGGCCTATAAATCATACAGTAAGGGCTGGTTTTAGCCCTTACATATGATCCTCTATTCCACACGCATAGAGTTGCAGACCTTCCAACATGACCTATTCCATTAGGTACAAAATGTTCTGCTCCTGAGCTTCCATCTGTCGGTTACTATGGCATATCCTCCAACATTTTGTAATGGAAAATCGGTACAACTGGGGCATGTCCATGAAGTAGGGCGTTACTTGTTCAGTGAAGGGGTGGGGCTCCAATCTGTTCTCATTTTACACCTTAACATATGAGCTAAGGCTAAGAACTCACAGGGGAGGGTTTTGTCACTTTAGCAGATCTGTAGGAGTCTGTCCCCACAGCTCTGCTATAGTTATTAGATGCTGCAGGACTGAAGGTGAGTATAGGGGGTTCAGGTGAGTGACAGTTGAAAGCTCAGGAGCAGAGCATTTTGGACCTAATGGAGGGGTCATGCTGGAGGGTATGGAGTTGCTTGCTGAATATTTAAGGTTTCCCCAGGTCACAGCTCTACCATCCACACGTAGGATAGCAGGGGGAGTGCCTGGCTCTCTTGCATGCGGTATTGTGAATCACAAATGCTGTACTTCTGTTGCGGAGGCTACATTTGGAATTTCTTATTAATTCTGGATCATGCCCACTGCATATTTTTGTAGAGATACCATTTGCCCCAAATCATACCAAGGCCAACTGCACAAGTTATAACCTAATACTTGTTTTGTTACATCACTCTGCAATAATGTTTACACTTGTTCATAGTCACCTAAAAATCACAAAGATTAGACATAAAAAATATTCTGGATGTTTAGTGTAAGGAGCTACCATAGTAATCAGCAGGTGCTTCCACAACATCAATAGTGAACACGTTGCTATGTGGAGTTAAAAAAAATCTGGATTTTACTTCTGTGCCCATCACTTATGAGCAATCCTTTAAATTCCAGCTCTGTGAAATGTAAACATATGCTTTGCTTCTGGTGGATCTTTCTTCTCTCTGCAGTCACATCTGTATGCTCTTTTTGTTCTTTCTCCACCATATTTTCGGATTACATAAACACAGACTTGGCAGAAGCCAGATAGCAAAATAATAAATTGTCAGAGGTTTGGATTTATTGAAGGCAAATGTTAATATAGCTGAAAGCCATCATTTGCTGTTTCAACTGCTTCTACTTTCTCAGATGTTGATTTTTCTTCATTGATGGCTGTTGTACGTCACCACGAGATTTAGTGGTTTAGGCTTGAAGACAATTGAGCACTGAACAGAATTCTGTTCAGAGGTGCCCGGAACATGAGATCATTTTAAATCACTTTGTCAACCCCTACATATGAATGAAGAAGTTCACAATGGATGGAAAATGTAATTGAAACAAGCATATACATATAAATGTGTATGTTATCACAAGCCATTATATATCACCAGCTACTGTGCAGGAATAACAATGAAATATAGATCATAAATCAGTGACGTAACAGTCTGCCACAGGCATCCCTATATGGACATAGACATTAAGGAAAAGTATTCTAGATCAGTCTTTCTAAAGGCCCTCCCAAACCCTATGTAGTGGAACACATCATGTGACTGTGGAATAGACGCTCTGCAGCTGCCTAGTCTGTTCCAACAGTGAAAAATCCTGGGCAGCTATCAGAGATGTTTCTAGACCTAGTAGAGCCAAGGGGGGGAAAAAATATCTGCCCTCCCCCCCAAAAAAATGTATTATGCGTCCAACCATTCACTTTCATCATCTTGTGTGTGCCAAACCATCCACATCTACGCCTTCTGTGTGTCCAGCCTCCATTTCTGCCCCATATGTGTGTCCAGCATCAATTTCTACCCCTTCTTTGTGTCCAGCCCCTATTTCTGCCCCTTCTCTGTGTCCAGTTTCCATTTGTGCCCCTTCTATGTGTCAAGTTTCCATTTGTGCCCCTTGTATTTTAATAAAAGAAAGAAAGAATATGGGTGTAAAGGGCAGCGCGGAGAGTATGCAGATTAGTATACAACACACATATGCAAATATAATAAATAAATAAATAAATAAAACCTAATTAAGCGGCATACAGGTAAACATCTTTAAAAGTCACTTAAAAAGTTATTGTGGTGCCTTGAGAAATATGATCTGAAAAGAGCTTTTCTACGGATATTTCCTCCAGTTAGTTAAATCATAAATCATAAAAAAAAATTATTAATCACAAATGTAAAAGACAAAACAATATAAGAGCTTCAACATGAGCCATCCCAATAAAACGGCTATAACATGAAAAAAGCCATATACATCTTAAAATTTACTAACAAAATTGCATGACCATAGTAAAAAGTCTTATACCAAAGTGCACGGTGCTCAGTGATCAAGGATAGCAGCTAAAAGGACCGCCAATGGAAAAAACCTTGTTCAAAGTCGCAGAGGCTGTAGAATCAGAGTTCCCAGGATGCAGCACAATGGAGGAATCTTAACGCGTTTTGGGACAAGCCATTTCTCAAAAGTCAAAATATCCGGAGAAAATCTCTTTTCAGTTCATATTTCTCTTTTGACTTTTAAAAGTGTATAACTGTATGGCGCATAATTAGGTTTTATTTATTTTTTCTATATTTGCATATGTGTGTTGTACACTATTAATCTGCATACTGTCTGCACTGCCCTTTACACCCATATTCTTTCTGTTATAATTAATTTCATGTTTTAGAGGTGGTTGGACCCTCTAGTGTAGGGGTGGCAAATAATAGATCGTGATCGACTGATCGACCACGGCCAAGTAACCAGTCGATCGTGCCTCTAAAGTGTCCAATTACCGCCTCACAACTTGTCCTGAGAGATCAGCGGTATACGCAGCCGGGCTTTACACATCACAGTACAGGTAATACAGGGCTCCTACGGGACCAAACCTATTACCTATAACTGTGAATGTCAATGACCGAACCTATGCGGTCACTGCCATTCTACAAACAGATTTGGTTCTACAAGGCTCCCGTACGAGCTCTGTATTACCACTACCGCACCACATGACAGGGAGAGACAGCGTGGGACAGACAGAGAGAGGGAGCACCGTGGAGGAAGGGAGAAATCATCAAAGGTAAGTAACAGAGGCTGGACATAAGGGCTGACAATGGAGGCTGGACATAAGGGACAGAGAATTGAGGCTGGACATAAGGGGCAGACATGGAGATTGGACATAAGGGGCACACATGAAGGCTGGACATAAGGGGCAGATATGGAGGCTGCATATAAGTGGCAGACATGGAGGCTGGATATAAGGTGCAGACATGGAGGATGGACATTTAAAGGGGCAGATAATGGAGGCTGGACATAAGGAGTGGACATGGAGGCTGGACATAAGGGGCAGACAATGGAGGCTGGACATAAGGGCAGACAATGGAGACTGGACATAAGGGGCAGATAATGGAGGCTGGATATAAGGGACAGACATGGTGGCTGGACATTAAAATGGACAGACATGGTCGCTAGACATTACAAGGGGCAAACATGTAGACTTTACATTAAAAGGGGCAGACATGGTGGCTAGCCATTACAAGGGGCATACATGGTGGCTAGACATTACAAGGGGCAGACATGGATGCTGGACATTAAAAGGGGCAGACGAGGGGGCTGGACATTATAAGGGGCAGACATGGAGGCTGACCATAGTAAGGGGCAGACATAGAGGCTGGACATTACAAGGGGCAGACATAGAGTCTGGAAATTATGGTTTGTTTAGTTTGTTTTATGTGTTCATTGGCTCATAGCGCCCTAAAAAGTATTGCATTATGATTATTTTGGACTATGGTAGATCTCAAAAGATTTTTTAAATTTAGAGTAGATCCCTAAGTCCGAAAGTCTGGCCACCGCTGCTCTAGGGTGTTTAGCTGATTGCCGGAGTTGATTTTAGTGGTTTTAAAGATCCCAATCAATAATTTTGAGTTCTTTCCTTGTATTTTAATGTCTGCTTGCCTTTGCAGCCATCTTCCCTCTCACCCTCATTCCTCTGCTCCCATAGGAGCCCTGTATAACCAGTACAGTTTATGTGAATGATGCTGGCTACATCTGTTATTTGATGTGGCTGGCATCTCTGTGAGCCACGGTCTATGTGACTAAAGGGGGATTACCATGCTGAGCACCCCCCTTAACGTCACCTTGGGAGGCACCCCGTGTGATCACATGGCTCGCCCGCCCATAGAATGGGACCTGGCGGCTATTCTGCACATGAACGGAGCAGTCTTCATCCTGCACTTATGCAGGGTGGCCACTTTATGTGGACTGGCAAGCACAGGCACATGATTTGGAGGGAAGTTGGCACAGGTCATGTCTCCTTTATCCAGATACCTGACAGCCCCATTGACAGTATATGTTTTACAGTTATTCCTGTTAGTAGTGGCATAACTAGGGTTGATGGAGCACAGGGCAAATAAAAAAATGCGCCCTCACCCCTTATTATACTGTTTTTAAAAATAAAAATGTAATGATGGCACCCAGGGCACATGCCCTCTAAAACCCACCATTGTCACGTCTCTGTGAAATAATAAGTGTGACCCTTTAAATATGTGTCCAGCAGTAATTACTACATCTATAGTCTAGCTTACAGCTATGGAAAACATGTTCTTCAAGAAGGGATCTGTGAACCAGTGTTCTGGAGGAGCAGATAACAGTAAGCACAATTATTGTTCTCTTTCCCAGTCATCCAAATATAAGTGCAGGATTACTCCACGTTATATATAATGAAAATGTTGGTCATGTTTTGCGCAAATGTTCTCTGCTAATTAACAAAACATATTTAAAATAATATATAGTCATGAATAAAATATCTATCCAATAACATTAAAATAATTAAATTCATATTTAAAAAACAGCATGCTTTAACTTATTTACCTCAGAACAAAGCATAAGCAACATGGCAAGTTTAAACTTTCATTCAATGGTCTAAAATAAGTGGTGGAGCCTCTTCCTCACCATCTTCCTATACTCTGACATGCTGTGTAGCTGGTTCTAATGTGCGTTAGGGTCTAGATTAGACTCTTTTCTGCAAATATGGTGTTACTGTAAATGGGCAACATTAATGCTTCCCTTTCCACCCTTATCACGCAGCTTTGATCTAAAGTATATGCAGCTGCACATTGAGTTCTGGTCTGAATAGCCACACTTGTGGATGCTTATTTTCTGTAAATTAACAGTGCAAAAATCTGCTTCAGATAGAGAGGCCACAATGGTCACCTATGCCCAGGTCTTGAAGGCACGGTTCATAAGGTGACCATTGCAATCTTTATTCCTAGAACAGCCATCATGAACTTACAGAACAGCAGTAGTTAGAACTGTAAACTTTGTAGATGTAACTGGGTTGCTCTGATACAACTGGTACAAATGTAAATAGTAATTACACTTCTCTTTCTGTTAGTTATTGTAAATGTTTCTCCTCATCATCATTTATGTGACAGAAAGAAAACTGTAGGTTGTCAGCTCATAGAGACTTCTGTTGATTCAAGAAGCTTTGGTTACCATAGCAGAATCTGTTACTGTAATAAGGATAGTTAGGTGAGTATCTAAATACACTGGTCTTTTTTCAGCAGACTATATAGAGATCTGATATCTACCCAGAATAGTATGTACATGAGTAACATTTAACACCACATTGTTATGTTAGTTTTTTCCTATTTTTGGCCTCATACACATTGGCGTCAATAAGACAGCTGATATGTATTGATACCTATATGTTAAGGCCAATAATAGTTTCATAGAGTACTACAAATGTATACAGCTGATGTTAGTTACACAGACTAGACTATGATTTTTCAAAAGAGAAGCAATGTCCAAAAGGAAAAGAAGCTAAAATATTTAAGTTTATATTTTGGAAGTCCAAAAGATAGAGGACCTGATTCACACTTAAGAATCTTCTTAAAATAAGAACTTAATATCACTCCTGGGCAAAACCATGTTATGTTCGGGGGGAGTCAAGTTAATTGTATTCTTTGCAATTGCTTGAATTCTTTGAATTGCTTACTGAAAACAGATACTGACCAGCTTTACTATTACACTGTTATTTAGACTTGGGCTGGGAAATATCACCTCTCAACACTAGTACTGTTTGCAACAGATGAAATATGACTCCCCTGCAATCAACATGGTTTAGCCCAGGAGTGACTTTAAGTTCTTATTTTAAGAAGATTCTTAAGTGTGAATCAGGGCCCGAATTACTGGGGAGCTTTTTCTTTTTGTGTGCAACCCAAACAATAACCCAAAACTACCGTGCAAAACAGAAGCAGTCAGACCACAACATAAAAAAAACAATAATTAAAAATCCAAATATACTAAAACTGATCACTTCAATCAGAGGCGGAACTAGCGACATGTGGGCCCAGGTACAAAAAATATGCTTTGGCCCTGATGCTATCCCAGGTAACCCAGTGGGGAGCTTCAGTGTGTGTGATGATGGCTATGGGCCCTTGTATCAGCATGGGCCCAGGCGCCGTTGCACCTGTTGCACCAATGGTAGTTCCACCCCTGACTTAAATATATGTTCCCTAATGTTATACATTTCAATCAATAATTTCAAATTCCTTAAAATTTACTTTTTCATGTGAGAATAAACAAATCCCTTTCTAAAACAGATAACCCTGACAGTATATCTTCTAAATTGTTATATAGAAGGAACAAACATTACTGATTAACAAAACACAAATGTCAAATCACATAAATTTACTAAAATAAGCTGCAAACTAAAGCCAGGAAACCAACTTGAAGTGCAGAGGGAGGCGAATATATTATGTACAGACGCAATGAAAGTACATTTCCTAGTTCAAAAACTGTTTGTGTACTATGCTTAAATTAACTTGTACCCCTTGAATCACTATGACTTAACCAGTTTGCAAATTTTGAAAACACAAAACTAAACCACAGTTTTTGTTTTATACAGAATATAATCAGACTTAAGATGGCAATATACTAGAGTGATTTTTGGCCCAAACGCACAATTATCGTGGATTGGGCCAAATATCGCTCTAGTGTATGGTAAAGATTTTTTTTCTAAATGGCGATAAAACGCTCCAAAAAACGCTAGGGTCCGATTATCTCATCTTTTGGAATTCCCGATTGATAATCGGACCCTAGCTGCAATTTTTGAAGGTACCTAGTGCTCTGCCCTCTCTCCCTCTGTGTAAAATGACTGCTGGACTGACATTTAACAGGTAGACTCTCCGCCACGTTTGTACATATTGTATATTAAAATTTGAGGTTTAATTACTGTATGCTCCAAACCAACATTTTGCCTCCTTCCCAAGACACAGAATACTGCAGACCCCATGGACAGGCCATTTTGTTTACAGATATAGGAGCGGCTCCTTACCCCCATATGACAGCAGGGTTTAGTCTCAGTCATGAAAATGCTGTTTCTGAAATAGACAGCTGAAATCTCAATTTTGCGTTTGGGCCGATAATCGCTCTAGTGTATGGCCAGCTTAAGTCTGATTATATTCTGTCGCTATTTTATAAATAGCGCTAGTTAGAAGGATATTATTAATGAATGGGTAAGTATGCCAATCAGCATACATACCCGTTCATTCAGTCAGAAACCGCCACCGACCTGACTTGCGGGGAAGGGAGCCTTAGGGTCAGGTTGTGGGGAAGGGAGTCTTAGGGTAGGGCTTCGGGGAAGGGAGGGTTAGGGTATGGAAGGGGAGAGTTAGGGTAAGAATTAGGATAAGGGTTAGGGTAGCATAAATACTCAACTCTCAAAAATCTTCAGGATCTTTGATTGCTTGTCCTCAACAGAACAAGAGCAATCAATACCAGAGCCAATTTGAAATTGGTTATATATACGGCCGTTTTTTGTGATGAAAATTTTTATGCTTTCATATTTAGTTCTTATTACTGTTTTATGTAAACATAAAGACAATAGTTGTACCTGACGTGTATAAATTGTTCTTTAGACCAGCTTATGGAGGCCGTGACTGCCCTGGGCCCACATATGAATATCAGATGTGCAACACTGAAGAATGCCGA
>WWET01000137.1:646300-677833 GCA_011038615.1 Limnodynastes dumerilii | reverse complement strand
GATAGTGAGGGGCTGCAGAGAAATGATGGGAATATTGGGAGACTGGAGACACATTAGTGGGAGTACATTCAAGGGGGAGAGATTAAAAAAAGACTTGACATTTAATGCCCCCCTAAAAATTACTGCTAATTCTAAAATACATAAAATAAATGGAAAAAAAATAGCATAAAAATAATAAATAAAGAGCTGTCATTAGCGTCGAGATGTCCTGCGGTGCAGGACATGAGTTGTGTCGGTCCATAGTGTTTTTTATTTTTCAAAGACCTCCCCATGGATTAAAAGCTTGGAAGATGGGATCTTATTCAAGATGGTAAGTATTTTTATGCTATTTTTTTATTCATTTATTTTATGTATTTTATAATTAGCAGTAATTTTTTTTTTTTATTATTTGGGGTGTTATATAATTATTGTTTATTTATAGGGGGGCATTAAATGTTAAGTCTTTTTTTAATGGTAGGGGGCCAGCCCTATATTTTATTTTGTAGCTAGGAGGGCTATTCATTTGTGTTTTGTTGTAACGAAAGACAGGGCATGCTAGCACTTGTGGTTCTCCAAGCGCTAGCATCCCCTGCCATCTTTGGGCATGCTGATGATTGTAGTACTACAAACATCAGCATGCCCTATACTTGTTTTTTTTTTACTTTCTGACACTAAAAATAGATTTGTTTACTTTTGCCATAGCAACAGTAACCAAATCTGAACCAATCGGGAGGCAATATGAAAGACCCGGGTTGAAAACAACCCTGGCGTTTTCACACTGCCACACTGCCACCCTTCCCGGTTTGGACCCGGGAATAACCCATCTTTTTTGCCGGGACGAAGGGTGGACGCTTCACCAAATACAAGCGTTTTTGCCAATTCCCGTGTTTTTGCCCAAAATCTCGGGTATTTGGTGGCGGAATGAAAGGGGTTTTAGCTGCACATGTTTTCAGAGTGTGAGTTTAAGGGACCAAGATATACTGCTGTCTGCAGGGGACAGTGAGGAGATTTAGATGATTAGGGGCGATCTTGGCACAGATTAGATTGCATCATTCGTTTCCGAATTTGCTAAATATTGATTCGTTATATACATTTTTATCTCTATTTCTCATTAAGTAAGAGGGTATGCGGTGATATATGATACTGCCACTTCTCACACTGATTGCATTGAAAAGCTGTAAATCTCCATTTACTTCTATTATTTCTATGTATACTGCCAATTCTAAATATTCATACCACCACTTTCACATTTCCACCTCAACCAACCACTGAATATAACTATAGCAATACTGCCTCCAAGTGGACATATAAGTAAATTCATCTAGATGATAAAATCCTGAGAAATTATCAGTCACAATGAAGCTACATTTAATTTTGTCCACATGTTACTGTGTGTACAGTATATTAATTTCTGTAAGTGTAAGTATTTTGCAAAGCAGAATCTAACTGTTCTGTTTTAGTGAACTAATGTGGTGGGAAATGTATAACTTACAATTAAATAAGTTTAACAAATGTTTTTTTGGTTTTTTTTAGTAGGGTTATTTATTGTAGGGTTTATTTAGTAGCAACAATGGATTGTTTTTATTTAAAAAATGTTATTGCCCTGTTGGCCTAATTATTTTCCTTCATAGGGCCAGATTTAATAAGCTGCCGCTTTGGAAAAGTGAATATGTTACCCATAGCAACCAATCAGATTCTAGCTGACATTCTCTAGTATGTAATATTTAAATGAGAGCTAGAATCTGATTGGTTGCTATAGGCAACATCTCCACTTTTTCAACCTGCAGCTTAGTAAATCTGGGCCATAGTCTTGAAAAAGGCATTAAGGCATTGACATACGAAGCTAACTGAAAAGATATAACCAGAGGATAATTTGCTTTTTTTACAGAAGACTCGTGCCAGGGGGATAAGTCCATATTTTGTCAGATGGAAGTGTTAGCACGCTACTGCTCCATACCTGGGTATAATAAATTGTGCTGCGAATCCTGTAGTAAAAAGACCATTCCCACCAGCTTGACTCCAACTGCAGAGCATGCAGCATTGGGACTCGTAGCACCTGAAGGGGCAGTGCTGCCTAGTCCCATTCCATCAGTAACCCTTGTCCCAACACTTATGAGTGTCTTGACTGAATCTTCAGTAGGTGACCATCCCATGGATGCACCAATACCAGCCCCAGAGGACTTGATGGCTACCAATACTACCACAGTTTTGCAAGTGTCAGGAAATATAACCTCTGTAGCAGATGCAGGAATACAACGACTGTCAGAAAATTACAGTGGACCTGTGGAAAACACTAGTGCGTCGTTCAATAAAACTTCTGTCAGCAAACAAAGCAGGGCCAGTATATTGGCATCTTCTGATGTAATAAGACGAAGAAGGGAAGGTACTGAAGAAGTGAAAACTGGTTCCAATGTACAAAGAGCCCCAATGTCTACTTGATCCTCATCACACAAGTCACAGAGGACACGAGCAGAGTCATTGGGAATAGACTCTATTTTTAGTAAAAAATAGTAAGGAAAAAGGCTTCTTTTGCATTTTTGCCTGCAGCACTTTTCCAGTCATTGAAAAATGGCTCACGTTTTTTTTATGCTAATATAATGATAAAACCTCTGGGTCTTAAGTTACTACGCCCAGTATTGTTACCTCACAGTGCAGTGTGAATGCACTTTTTGTAGTCATAAGGGTGCTACCAACTGGATTCAGAACACACAAGGAAAGTAATTCCGTGCAGATCAGCACAGTTCTTTTAGTGCTTTTTTTTATTTTCTTGGATGTGATGAACTTGAAACATGGTGCTTTCAGGAGTTTAGATTAGATTTAGAACAATCACAGTTCTAAATTCACACGGTGCTGTATTTGTACCTGTTTATCCTCTGTATCTCCGTGAAGTTGGAGCAGTTGCAGTGCACTGCAGTGAAATACTTTGGTTTTGGAAAAGCTTCTAATGCTCCTCTTGTCAATGGTAACACAATGACGCTTTTTTACAGTTTGCTCAGCTAATATAGACGTTTGGTTTTATATATTCATTTCACTTATTTGTACGCTGTAAATTAATTAACCTTTTTTGTTGGTGGCCTTATATTGCTAGTTATGGGAACCAGCATTTCCATTACATAAATTGATATTTAAATAACCTTACGTTATCCCTATTATAAAAATAAGTGACTTTTGTCAGTGAAACGTCACCTCTCCTACATACTCTTGCATCCTACTTACCAGTAATCAATGCTTTTAATGTTGTTAGGCCTTTAATGACAACAAATAGTCAGACACTACAAGTGGTAGTGTAAAAATAATAATCTTTCTTGGCCAGCCATAAGATTAGAATGTGATTATGGAAATGTATGTCATTACCTAAACTCACCAAATTGTCAAGGTATTTCCTTCTATCTTATAATGTGCACATCAGTCTTGTGCAAGGAATAGAGCCATTTTGTAGCTTATGTATTAGTAAAGTTAATAACTGATCCGCTGCTTGACAAGAACAGTAGCCCACCTGACAGTTGCTTTCACCTTTCTGTTTTGGCTCAACACCTGTCTAGATCTGTTACGTTACAACTTTCTATAATGTCTTTTTGGTGTTTAGCAAATTCACAGCTTTATTGACTGCTCAAGGATTCATTGGAACAAGACACGTGAATGTTGTGTATTACTGCTCTGATCTTACCGACGTGCTTAATCATTACTGTACTTGATATACAAGAAAAATTGTTTGTCTGTCTGTGAATTTTAAAGATTTGTTAATTCGATAGCTTAAACTCATCAGGGTCACGTTGAACCCAACCATAAAAACAGTTTCAACACTACAAGTATTTATGCAATAATTAAATTAACTTTGAGTGGCACATGAAAAAAAATGCAAATGTTGATTATTTAAATTCTATAAACTGAAGGCTTCAAAATCTTACAGTAGAAAACATGATAAAGAAAATAAACCTCTAAACCAGTGTGGGGCAACTGAAATCCCCTGTTCCTCTTCCTACAATTGCTGATTTCACAGTGAGTAGAGTACATTCATATCTACGTTGCAGGTGAGTCAGTGATTGGTCGATGGTGCTTGACTAGCTGGCAACACATAAGCTGTGCATGTTGTGTGACTACACTATGTGGGTTCCTCTCTCAATGTGATCTGGCTATATTCCCTATTGGGACCAATGGCTACTTGTGGAAAAATATTGAGTTGTCCACTACTGCTTGAAGTGGTAATACCTGTTTACTAGTTTATTTCATGTAGATAGTTCTTCTGATTAACTATCAATTGAAAGACTGGGTGATTATTTGGTTAATGCTCTTTCTCTTATATAAACAATATACTGATTATTAACATTATTTTTGGTGAATTCTAGTCTTTGTATGTTTTAAGGCATCAATGTTATCTGATTTAAAGCACAATCTCAAAATATTGGTAACATAATGTCTGGTGTGCTCTATTTGCGCAAAAATATTCCGCTATACAATTACATCGGCAGTTTTATTTAGGGGCATATTGTAGATGTCTACAAATCAGGTTTGAATGAACTAGTTTAGAATTATTTTATTACAAGTTTTATATTATTATTATTTTTTTTTGTTCTGTTAATTTAGCTCACTGCAATACACAGGGTCCTATTTACTACCTCCAGCATAAAAAGATTGCTTTCATTTCAATTCAAGATACTGTATTAGGTTTCTATGGTACTCAGGCTGGACTTTTAGGCCTGGATTCACAACCCCGGACATATTGCACGTACATCTTTAATTTCCAGATAGTAGCTACTACGCTACTAACTATTTTACGTAATCTACGTATCGCTTCATTACGTAGATTGCGTATATGCGGTCTTTAAGACCACATATACGCAATCTACGTAACAAAATGATATGTTGATTACGTAAAATAGTTACTACGCATGCGTAGTAGCTACTATCGGGAAATTAAGGACGTATGTGCGAAACGTCCGGGATTGTGAATCCGGGCCTTAGATTTTAAAATAGAATACATTTGAGTTAGATAGTTTATGCTGTCTTGAATTAAATATTTATAAATAAATAAAAAAAAATGATGGGATTGCACCCTATTCTATGGGCCAAATACAAAATTGTGAGCAACAGCAAATAAGAAGGAAATGTGCATCTTGGCAAGGACATGCTGAATGCTCAACTCCGGGGGTGGGGTAAATGTAAAATGTGCAGGCAGAATTGAAATTGAGAGGTGTCATTCCAGTTTAACTATAAAGATGCTTAGTGTTTGGTTCTATAAGCAAACTTATTTTCCTTGAAAGAAAAATATTAAATTAATTTGCACCTCTGTAACATTACAAAATTTTTTGCCGTCGTTCATATTTCCACCTTGTCTGTTTTTTGATACTCTAATATCTATTCGTTTTGGGGTATTTACTTTTTTCCTTTCCTGTCTCTGTTTTCTATAACAAAATTATAACTGACTGAATCAAACAATGATAAAAAAAATATACAGACGCCTGAATGTAGAAATATATCTTCCACCAAAGCACGAAAATTACAGATTTCACACTGACTTTCCCACCACCAACAACAATTTGGTATATATCTTGTCACAGATCTTCCAAAATTTAGTTTAGGAACAGTTGACAGGAACCGGGGGAGGTGACACTACTTATTGCGTCATCATGGCCTTTCACACCCAATAATCAATATCACATGAGTGATCCTCAATCCTAGCGTAGTTACCTCCTCCACCACTCCCCCCTTCTCACTTCGTACCCTCTAGTCCCCCTCTGTTACCCTTTTACTCTGTCTCCACCTGGTGGCTCCCTTTTAACCTCTCACTGCGCTCTATCCACTCCTCCCTGATCGGCTAAGCTTGACACCTCGCATTTTGCCTTGCTGTCTGTGCTTCACTTTATTGTATTTTTGTCATTTTTTTAATTTATATTGTATTTCATTATATACCATGCTGTTCATCCCTGCCCTGTATATCTGTACTGTATTTTGTTGTTTTATTTTGTATGGTGCTGGGGACACCTTGTGGTGCCTTATAAATAAATGATAATAATAATACTGTTATCAACAAAATTGGGAATAGGGAGTAAAACTGTGACAATACACTATGCATTGAGTTATGCCAATTTATCTCGACTCCTGCTTCCCACACTGTGATTAGCATCATCAGCCCCTACTAAAATGCACATATGAAGGATTGCCCACTCTCATAGTTGTCTGAATGCACTGCCTGAAACTCAGAAAGATTCTGGGATACTAGGCAAGTACATGATAGCTCCAAATGCACAACAATTGTCTTTCACTTATATGCATGTATGTTATATTGCTAAAAATAAAATTATAATAACCACGATAAAACTGAATATAGGACACTGAAATACAATAAGCTCGTTATATTGTATGATAAGTGGCACTGGCTATTTATATCAGTGGTACCACAAAGGATGTGGACCTATTTGGCACGTTTTATCTTCATATTCAGAAGTCAATTTGTCTCCATTTTATTAATATTTATCTGATAAAAGGGAAAGAAAATATAAAAGGCACAAAGATAGTGGTGAGTTACAACAATGGAGCTAAATAATACATAAATGTATTACTCGAATTCCCTTTATAAATACATTTAATGTACCTGAGTATAAGTACAAGTCTGTCATTGCTAAAGACATGAATTTGGGTGTTTTTCGCATACGGTAATCTATGCATATTTATAGCTGATTATTCATTTATGAGACCTAAAGCAAGGAAATGGAAAAGCACCCAATGTATTTAATCTGAATGGAACATGACCCCTTCCATTAGGTACACAATAGTGCTCCTGAGCTTCCAACTGTCACTCACCTGGTTTTAACGAATTATCTGATGTTTGAAAAACATAGTTCTCTTCAACAAAGGTGCTTACCATAGTAACTGACAGTTGAAAGCTCAGGAGTAGAGCATTGTGTACCTAATGGAATGGGTCATGTTGGAGGGTCTGGGATTACCATAAATATGAAAGAGTAACTAGAACTTAACAATAAAACTATAACATCTTATAATAGTCATCAAGTTGTTTTAAGGAAAAAAATACAGGTTGTCTCTATGTGAGACTATTAGTTTTGCATGGGATAAAAAAAAGTACCACAATTGCCTATCACAATTAAAATGTAAAAAAATTCCTACAGTTTTTTTTACCAAACAAAAATACAAAAAAAAGGCATGTACAGTGACAGTGGAAATGACATTAATTATTCCAGCAAAATCTACTTTATTCTTTTATCTTCCCTTTTGTTCTGTTTACTGTAGTAACAATGACCCGGATCCTAAGATCCAATATCCCCTTGTTTTCGTGCATTCCAGTTGGATTGTTAATGCTTTTGTGTTTTGTGCATACACACACATCCAGTCAGAACACATTGTGCCCCATTCAGACTTAAGAGGAATGACACTTCCAACACAATCTAACAGAGGCACTGGATTATGATTGCTAGTAGGCATTACAGTGCACATGCCTAACCGATCCAGAATTCTGCTGCCATTTTCCTTGCTCAGGAGTTTCAAAAGTTAAGGGCGACCCTGGGTATGTGATGTGCAGCTATGTGAAGGGATTGGTTAGCAGTGTGATCACAATGATGTGAGGATACTGTAGGCCTGAATTTCATGATCCCTCCGCACCTGCTGCTAAGTGATCCAATCACATAAGAATCGAATATAAAGATGCGGTGCAATGTCATTATTTTTATAATATATGATCCCATAAAACGAAAGATTCCTATAATCATTTCATTTTGCTGTATGACTTAAGCTCTCAGGTTTTATACATGAATATATGCTAAAAAGCAATAATTTCTAATGCCTTCAGTCATACACTTTCAAACACATATTTTGCTAAATATGAGACCAAAGTCATTGCACAGATCTATCTGCACATGTTTGGTTTATTAGTATTTTGCGAAATTTTGCTGTATTGGTGGAGCATTCCTTGCGATATTGAACCATGTGTCATGACATCTGTAGCTATCTGTTGAGGATTCTCAGTCAAACAATAGGGAAATCTTTATCTGCTTTACTGGTTTTCACCATATTACTCATTCCTGTGCATTATCCATGTCCAGTGTTATCTATTGTATAGTTTTGTATATACAAAATTCAGAGTTTTTAATTTGTGATATTTATTGATTTTGATGGGGTTTTTCTTTTATTTTAACCTTAACCATGTAAAAAGCTTTCTTTTTTTCTGTTTAAGAAAAACAAAAATATATGAATCAGTGGATTGTTGTCTGTTTAACTGTATAACTCTTGATGCTATAGTTATGTTATATTTGTATTTTTGCTGTTAGAAATGGATACACCTCAGTTCTGGCACATCTGTCAATGATCCCAAATAAAGAATTAGTAAAGTGTTGCGAAATGTAAACGTTGCATCTTTTCTACATTTACTCTGTTTTCTCTTGCTGTGGGGATAACATAGAAGTTATCAGCTGTGTTGCTGGATTTTAAACACATTTGCGGGCAGTCTAACTGGGCAGAGAGGCTGCTGAATGTTCACACAAATAAACTGTTCACTGAATACAGTGGAAAGTCCAACCCTTAAGCCTTAAGCAATCACAATCAATAAAGAAATGTATTCAATTTATTTGTAAATACTCAATTTTTATTAAAAAAATTGTACAAAAAAGTAGTGTTTAAAATAAAAGCCATATATATAATAAGTTGCCAGTATAGCAAGAGTGTATAAGTTAATTTGTTTATTTACTTTTTACATTACATTTTATTGCCACAAAAATATGCAAGTCCAGAACTTGTGCTTAAATTCCATACGCAAAGTAGGCTAACGTACTAAATTTGAGACCCAGAGTTCCATAGGTGGGAGGGGAGTGCGCATCCGTGGTGTGCATAAGTCTATCGTTTTTAGTTGTGGATCCAAACCTATATTCTTTGTGTGTCTATATACTGTATGTATAAGTATAATAAAAATGTCCACCAGGTGTCAGGCTTGTCACTATAGACCAGTTTTTCTGGTTCATAGAAACCACCTATGAAAGTCCAGAGAAGAGACTTGAAGGGCCTGATTCAATTGAACGCCAAGCCTGTGTTATTTTGGTTGTGATGCTAATTGCACTTATAACCGGCTATTATGATAATTAAAACTCTCGGATTTTAATACGCACCTCTTTGGACCGGATTAACCACTAAGAAGCAGGTGCGGATCTTTAGTAAATGACCTACTATGCATGTGTAGTAAATCATTTACACAATCTAAGTACCAGTTAGGTCTTTAAAGACCACACAGAGTATTTTCAGTAGAAAGAAGCAGCATAAAGCCGCCTCGGGGAATGATTAGGTAGAAGTAGGAGGGGGGAGGGATTTAGATTAGCCAGGGAGGGGGGAGAGGCAATGTCCGTGCGGACATTTTACGGACATATAAGGTAGGTCTATAGCACTCGTAAGTGCTATAAGTTACCTAAAGGGGGGGCAGGATAGGGGCAGGGCAGGTAAGTTAGGTGCGGATCTGTGAATACGGTCCTATGTGTATAAAAATCCTCAATATAAATTCGTCAAATTAGCATCGCAACCAAAATAACACGGACTTCGCGTTCCATTGAATCAGGCCCAAAGAGTAATTTTGGACCTAAACCAGAGCTGTGCTTCCTTTATTTTTTAAAGCATTTTTTTTTACAATAAAATTCACAATTTTTTTAACCCCTATAAACTATGGATTTCTGCTTATTCTAGTCAGACATTATGTAGCACACTGTCATTTTTTTAAGGCTCTAATGTGTCTAGAAAACAAACAAAAAAACAAAACACTTTTGAAACATGCAAACCTGTATAGGCTGCTGCAAATACACCTTGCAGCCTCTGCCTATACTTATCTCTTTGCATGTTGCAAATGAATGCACCTTTTCTTCCATGCCTATTTACAGATCTCCATGCATGTGTAAGTCACATCATGAAGTAGGGGAAGGGTTGGGGTAGTTTTTAGCCTTACCTTTCAGAGCATCGGTGCTCCATGGATTGATTGCTATTCCTCATCGAGGCATAGACAATTGATATCCCAGCCAGCCAATCCGAAACTGGCTGGGAGAGAATGGCCCTATCAAAATAGGGCTGTTCTTAGCGGGGACCCACACCTGTACACAACACCCTGTCCTCCCACGATTACACCTCTTCTTTCCTCCCTGCCCTCCCATACACATGACTCTACCCTCCCTACCTCCATTACACATTCCTAACCTACCATTATACATTTCCCTACCTGTCCTTCCTACCTACTTACCTACTCAATAAAACAGTTCCCTCCCTGCCCTTTCATCATAACACATCATCACCCATTTCCCACCCTCCTTTACTCCATTACACATCTCCTTCCATTCTTTTCTTCCATTCCTCCCCTTCTTTTATTATACATCTGCCGCAGTGGCGCACCCAGGGGGTATCTGGTTGCCAACAAAACCCCACATTGAAAATTAAAAAAAATTACAAAAATGCCAAAAATTTGGAAAAGGGGCGTGGTTTCATGGCTATGTGTGGACAACTGACAGAGGAAGACCGTAATGGCCCCTGCTGTAATAGGCAAGCAGGTGGGGGATGGTGAATGGGTCACAACAAATTCAACAGATTCAACAAATTCATACACTGACACAAGCTCTGATGCATTGTGTAATGTGCTCTACTATTGCTATTAGATCTATACCTTTAAAATAAAACTATTAAAACTACACTTTTTTTTATTACTATTTTAATTTTTGCCCCGTGCGGTATGATAATGGGGCGGGATAGAGGCAGAGCTTGGGCGGGACGGGGGTGGAGCTTATTTATCACATTTTCTGGCTCCAAAATGTTGGGAGGTATGCTACTATACCCCACATGTATTATATGCATTGGATACCCCCCTTTCAATATCCTGCGTTTGCCACTGTGCCTCCCTGTGACACCCCACTGCCTCCATTACACATTACACGCAAACTTTACTACAGAGCTATTTATTTCATATTGCAAGCATCTGTCTGATGAAATCATACAGTTTAGACATTAAGGGAATGTTGCAAACTGCCTAGAGTGGAACTGTCTGGGTCACACTATTACCTAATGATTTACTTTTCAGTGTAACAGTTTCAGTTGCTAACATTTTAAAATAGTTTCCAATGACACTGCAGAGTTTATATATAATGTAATATAGGGCCTGATCCAGAACTACGCCCGCCGTACTAGCTACGGCGGGCGTAAGCGTAAGATCGTACTAGCTACGATCGGGCGTCCGTAGGAACAGTGTAGTGACGCTTGAGGGGCCGTCCCCCAGTGTTACTACGTTAAGGTTAGTGAAGGTGGGCGGGGGGAGTTAGTTTAATGAGGGAGGGAGGGCTTAGCGTAACAATGCTCCTGTGCGAGCGTATTTTCCATTGCTTAGGCCAGCTGAAGTTAGGGTAGCCTTCAGCCGGTGTAAGCAAGGGAAAATACGGCCGCACAGGGGGAGTGTCGGGGAGAGTGGACTGCCAAGCACTACATATCGTCATGTCTCCTCAGTTTCATTATAATATGTTCAAACAGTAGTTTAAAAATAAAAAAAACTACTTTTAAGAGTTCATTTATAGTTTGGCAATCAGGGGCAAGAACATGTCTTGTTTAAATTATAGCAGCATAATGTTTTAACATTCCATGAGCACCTTATGCCCCTAGAAAAGAAGGAGCTTGAAACTGTTGTTAGGAGCCTGATAAAGACTCCCCAGCACACCAGTCTGATATTCAAGTTCTGTCTGCACATGCAGAAGACCTGATCTATTTTCTGAGCAGAGCAAGTGTCTCAATGAGAATGTTACCTACATGGGTGTAATAGGAATGGTCAACCCACAGTAGCAATGCCACTGCCACCAGGGTTCTTTCAAATGCTAATGGCCAGATCTACTAAGCTGCGGGTTTGGAAATGTGGAGATGTTGCCCACAGTAAGCAATCAGATTGTAGCTGCCATTCACTATTATGTAGTAGAAAAGTGAGAGCTAGAATCTGATTGGTTGCTATGGGCAACATCTCCATTTTTCCAAACCCACACCTTAGTAAATTGTGTTCGAAACCTGGATACCTGCAACACCCCCAAAAAGGTGCTTCAGTAGAACTTAAAATAAGTTGTCTTTACCTTAGCTTCTTCTTTTACTGATTTTCAAGATATTTGTTTTCCCTATGCATTTTACAACATCTAATATATTACAATATAGCTTCACATGACAAAAGGCCAGTTCCAGTATTGCTCAACTTCAATAAGATTGTGACTGCTTCCACACTGTACAGACGGTTACCGGTGGTTATTGCTGATCTCACTCTACTCCTTTCCTCCAAAGGAATTACATATAACAATGTAAAGTACTTTGCTTTGAAATAATGATGATGAATAACCACTATGCATTACAGAACTTAACACATTTCTAAATATTTTTTTTTTATAGCTTAACTAGATAAATTGTATGGGTAACACTTTTTTTCTCAATTCTCTTGAATTCCTCATAAAAATCCTGTATTCTTGCAGTCAACTTGTCTTCTTCTATATTACTTGACATTTTTGAACCATGAATAATGAGATTGTCAGGGAGTGTCAGGTAAGCCTCCCTGAGAAACAGCATTTTAAAATTAAAGGGATAAATGATGTGCACTGTAATACAAGTTGAATAAAACTATTAACAGGAGGCACGCCCTGTGAGACTTTTAAGGCTTGTCATGTCTTATATAGATCTTTTAAGGATTGCTAGTCTGTACATGCACTATATTACTATGGTCATACATAGAGACAGAAGATACGTTTTTAACATTGTTCAAGACCTTCCAATCAAGTGCAGCTCTGATCTGATTGGGGTGACAGAAACATTGCAGGGAGCTTGCTCCAGTGGTTACTTATACAATATTTTTGAGCTTATATGTGCCATCACACATCAAGTGACTGCGTCGTTATATATATTCTGTCCAGTTACTAGACATATATGTAAAGTACAGATGTTTTCAATGTGTTTTTACTTTTTAATATGTATAATTGTTTGCTACACCCCCAGCAACGAGCTCAGGAATCAGAGGATCCTATAACTTTCCAACAAAGTGGAAGTGAGTAAGTGGCGCTTATGCTAACTGGGGTAGATCCAGAACTAAGTACGACAGTGTATTTACGCTAGCCGCTAACGCAAAAACGCTTTTTTGTATGTACTGCGCATGCGCATGGTAGATGTAGATGTTACGCCACGTAACTCTGAACGTACGCATCAGCCTAGTATCAACAGCGTAACCACGTACAAAGGGGCGTGGCAGCCATACGACACCCGTAATTAAGCTTCGGAGGCGGGGTGAGGCATTTAAATCATACAGTATGGGCGTGCTTAGGCAGGCACGTGCGTGTAGCCTTTACGTACGTCAGTACTTACGCTGTGTAAAGTTAAGGTAGGGTTCGGCAAGCGTAAAAGGGCCAAAGTATGCACGAGCGAGGGGAGTGCCTAGAAAATTCGCTACGTCGTGAAACGTAATGGAAACGTAGCTCTGAATCTGGCCCATTAATAGTAACACAATGAGAGCAAGAAATGGAATAGATGAAAATAAATACTATGGGCGACATACGTGTATAAAAATAAAGTGGAGTAAAAACTTGCAGCGTCTCAGAGGGAGGGATCTATATATATAAATTTAGTCCAAATATTTAGTTTGAGATGGAGTCAGTGACCTTGAGCCCAGCATAAACACACAAAAAAAAGACACGTTGTGTAACATTTTTAAAAGAACACAAAGTAAAATAACATGCAACAAGTGTTAAAATGGTTTAAAGGTATAGCTGATACCTGGAAAAGCATGATGGGACTTATAGTTCCACAACACTTTGAATGCCACAGGTTGAAAATGCTGCAATAGCTTTATTATGAAGTGATCTGTTTAGTTGCAGCTTAATCCACATTCATGTTAGTTACATCACTGTATACACATCAAGTGATAAGCACTCATTTTCTTTTGAAAATAATAAAAAAAAAAGTTAACTAGCAAAGGTTAATGTCAACTGTTGTTATTGCATGCAATCTGTATTTATTATCACTCAGATCCGATAGTCAGCTATTGGTACAGTGATAGTCACTAAAACTGCACGTGGACAGACCATATTAATCATACATATTCACCCAGTAGATGCAGTGGTAATAAAATGCCATTTATTACTGTGATAAATGTGTGCCAGACTTTTAAGGTGCCAATAAACAAAAAAGACATAGGGCCAGATTTACTAAGCTGTGGGTTTGGGGATGTTGCCCATAGCAACCAATCAGATTCTAGCTCTTAATTTCCTATTACATACTAGAGAATGTCAGCTAGAATCTGATTGGTTGCTATGGGCAGGGCCACCATCAGGGAGGGGGACAGCCGGGACTATTGTCCCGGGCCCGGACCTGATGGGAGCCTGCTGATACTTACCTAGCTCTGTAGCAGCAGGTATCGGCACTATCCTACTGCCTATACTTGCTGCTCAGTGCTATTCAGTAGCCGGCCAATGTGCAGGAACCTTCTTCCCTGCGCACTGGCCCGCTCTCTGTCGGGCCCTGCGCCTATGTTTATGCAAATTGAGTTAGACCACAGCTCAGTTCTGGATTGTACAGAAATCTGGCTAATGGACAGTCGTGTCAAATCTCCCACATTTCATGGCCATTGGATAAGTAAACATTTCATAATAGCAAATCTTTTATTGTCTGTTTATATGTAATTAGATAATGTATATAAAAAATAGAAAAACATATTGATGTATGATGGAAAGTTAAGTATGGCAAAGCATACTTGTTGTCCCCCTTCTCCATCTGGCCAATGCGCAGAACGGACTGAAGTGCGTGTGCATGGACCAGTGGCTGCTCTGCGCATTCCAGGAAACTGCTGCTTAGGACCCCTTGGCATGGGGCAGGGATCCTGTTTAAAAGGTTCTACAGGTTAGTAACTGGTGCCACTCAATAGTGTGATATCTTCAATGACAAAATTTGTAATGGAAACACTACTCTTTTATAAAGTCTATTTACCATGGCTTCCTGCTCCTTCATACCGCGATGCCCCTGATGTCATGTTTTTTCTCTTTCTTCATCATCCTCTACTTAAGATTTGGTTATAAGCCATGACTTGAGATTCTGATTTTGTTTCACAAACACTGGGTCAGAAAGAGAAATATTTTTTGAACTGCCACCTACCCCCCATATCTCATTACAATCTGAGCACAGATAAGGAGAAATAAAGAGCGTTAATATGGGGCGCATAGGATATTTTTTTAATATGGTATAAAGTGTTATATGGGGCTATATTATGGAGCTAATTTTTAGCACAGTTAAGTTAGAATAAAAGGCCATTCAATATGCCCCATAAGAAAGCTCTTTGGGCCTGATCCAGACCTATACTGATAGTAAAGCACAGCTTATCAGCGTGCACTCTCCCCGACACTACCCCTGTGCGAGCGTATTTTACCTCGCTTACGCTGGCTGAAGGCTACCCTAAATTCAGCCGGCCTAAGCAAGGGAAAATACGCTCGCACAGGAGCGTATGCCCGCAAACCCCCCCTCTCCCACCTATACTAACTTGAGCGTAGTAACGGCGAGGGACGCCACCTCAGCCGTTACTACGGTGATAGTATGGACGCCCGGCGCATGCGCAGTTCAGCTTTTAAGCCGATCTTACGCTGCTGGCATCTTAACGCCAGCCATGCGTAGGTCTGGATCAGGCCCTTTGTTACTAATAATTTGTGCTCATATTATCCCCCCATAATAGAACTCTTATATTACTATATATGTCCTATAATGAGGGATATATAAGGCCTATTATGGGGAATAATTTGAGCACAGTTATGGAGAAATAAAGACCTTTATTATGGGACATATAGACTATGGACCAGATTCAGGGGCATTTTAAGAAGTGAGGGGGCCCTTGTGCAGGATTTGTACATGCCCCCATCCCCCTTACCTGAGACAGGACTGTCTTGATTCGCGGACCTCAAAAGAAGCGGAGCCTAACGGCGCTGTAAGCCCTATCCTTTTTTTGGCCCACGAATAGGGACAGTCCCACCGCAGGGGAAGGGGGGGCCCATTCGCCATCTATTTCTTCCCTTCCTGAAGATCTTAGTTGGAAGAAATAAATGCCGAATGCCGCCCCCCCCCCCATCCCCTGCCAACCCTGGGTGCAGGATGAATGCCCCTGTTCTGAGGGGCCCATGTGCACTGCACACCCTGCACCCATTATAGATACGCCTTTGACCAGATCCCAAGATCCAATTTTCCCTATTTTGAAGCATTTGGATGTCAACTGATTTTGCGATCTGCACATTCGCTTGCATCTGTGCTACATGATCAGAACAAATTAGGATCCAGTTCAGGCACATTTAAACAGAAGGGCTGGATTGAAATCCCAAATATGATATTACTGATATTAGTGTTAGCATACCATTGATGGTATGCCAGTTTGAAACTAGCTGGGAGAGAATGGCCGGGTATCCACGCCCCTTACTTTCAGTCAGCACCTCACTGCTGGGAGCCACTTTCAGAACAGATCACAATTAGTGCTTGGAGTCTTGGACAAAGGCATAGGCAGAACTACCGGCGGTGCACAGCACTGGGGCCCATGGAGATAATGGGGCCCACAGCAGCCTCCGCACCAACAACTACCACAGTGCCAGGGCCAGATTTCCCACAGGGGGCCGTGGCCACCCAAAATCCGGCCCTGACACTGCAGTAGTGGCTGGTGCAGTGGCGGCTGTGGATGCCAAAATTGGTAGCTTGCGCAGCAGCTACTATCAGCATTTACATTGGCGCCGCACATGTATGAGTAACACAGCGCACGGCTCTGCAGACTGGGAGCCGCCTGGCCGGATCAGGTATCATCTGCCAGGTAAGCGTTTTAACTATTGCTGTGCAATCTCCTGGCCCCTAATATACTCCACATGTAATACATGTCAGGAGATGGCACACTCTATAAAGCACATGTGGGGTATTTTGTGTGTTTAGGAATAGCTTATGTTGTTATGTATGTGAGATATATTAGAGTCTAGAAATGTCACATCACATACTGTATATAGTGTCATTCCCAGACTCCTAATAAACCCCATATATTTTATAGTATCGGCCATTCCCATACCTGTAATATAGCCCATATATACTTTATATAGTGTGCCATTTCTAGACCCCTAATATACCCCACATGAATTACATGTGTGCTATATTAAGGTGTCTGGACATGGTTTACTATATAAAGTACATGTGGGGTATATTATTGGTCTGGGAATGGAACAGTATATACTGTATACAGCGTGCCATTCCCAATCCATAATATAAACAACTTTATATTTATTATAGTATGTGCCATGTCCAGGCCCTTAATATATCCCACAAGCATTGAAAACCCCACTTTTATAAAAAAAAAAACAACAACTGTGTTTGCCCCTGTTCTCCGCAGAGCACCCCATGCAAAGCCATAACTTTACACTGGCACTTCCACTTCCGTGCTCCATGTGTCCCACAGTGACTGTGTAAAGAGAAGATCACAGCAGCAGATCAACAGAGCACTAAATCCTCTCCTCTTGCAAGATGAGTGCAGGTAAGTCTGTTTTGTTTTACAGTTTATTAGTCATTTTTTCCATTTAATTTTGTTTATTATATTCCTGCCAGGGAGAGTGGCATCTGCAGCACCCTCCCTGATAATTTAATATCTGACTAAACTTAAAAACTCCAGCACTTGTGTAATTACCACAAATAATATAACAAACATAGTCACCAATATTGTAATAGCCTATTAAAATATAGCTACCTATTTTTATTATATTATTCCCGTCATACACAAATAATAGACCTATACAGAGAAAACTTGTAAGTCATGGCGGCGGGGGGGCCCAAAGCATATTTTTGCACCTGGGACCATGACTTGCTGGTTCCGCCTCCAACCATGATCACGCATGCAATGCATACAAGGAGTACTGAATGTTTAAAAGAACTGATGTACATGATTCTGGGTCTGGTCCAAAGACTTGCGTGATTCGCAATAATTTCTCTACTTCTCTATCTGATATTTAATCCAATAGGTAGAGATCCTGTAGTATCACGAAAGTCAGGGGCATAACTAGAACTTTTAGAGCCCCATAGTAAAATATTGAAGGGGCCCTCAAACTCAGGTCCCCAGCTGTCGGTTGTGTTCAAGGGCAAATAGTAAAAAGAGGTACATTGGGGTGATTGCTGGACTTGCGGGCCCTCTAAGCCGCTAGGCCCCATAGCAATCGCATCCATTGCAACTCCTATAGTTATGCCCTTGACCAATGGAGGCAGACATTAAGGGGCAGATATGGAGGCAGGCATTAAGGGGCAACTATGAGGTAAGTCCAATGTTTCAGCCAGGCAGGGAAGGGGCAGAGACTGGCAGGACACACACAGAGGGGGCAGACTGACTGGCAGAACACACAGAGGGGGACACTGGATATTGGGTGCTGGATACACATGATGATACAATTAATTACATTTTATTGGTATCTATTTTTAATTTGAAATTTACCAGTAGCTGCTGCATTTCCCACCCTAGGCTTATACCCGAGTCAATAAGTTTTCCCAGGTTTTTGTGTCAAAATTAGGTGCCTCGGCTTATATTCGGGTCGGCTTATACTCGAGTATATACGGTACATAGAACAGCCAAGCTCAATGCAGCTGCATAACCAGCCCTGTTTCATTTCCCCAGCGGTACTTCACTGTAATGTATATTTAAAATAGTTATTACAATTCAAGTGAGGAGTGCTTCATTTACAAGGGAAATGTACTAAATGTACAGTCAAGAATAAAATGAACAGACTTTTTTCTTTTCTTTCTCAGTAACTAAATGAATAGGCTGCGTGTTATATTATGTTTGCAATAAAGCTGGACATACACTGGGTCGATTATCGATCCCAGCAGGGTGTGTCCCGATACACGGGATAATTTCCTGCCAGGGAAATGTCCCTTTATCGGCACCATACACCTATCCTGCTGGGACCGATAATCCTAGAAGAGGGTGGATGATAGTCAGGGAGGGGGAGGGGGGGGGGGGGGCCAGGGTTAGTACTATAATACCTTCAAAGCTGTCAGAGAAGCATAGTACATAGATATGCACTGTGGAGGGAGGTACTAAAAGAATAGGGAGCCATTAGGAAAGTTGACTGAATCCCTTAAATTATCGTACCAGAGTGTTCTGGTGCGTTTATTAGATGTTTTAAAAATTCATCCTGGCCCCTAACTAGAGCGATATTTGGCCCAATCACCCGATAATTGTAGGATTGGGCCAATGATCGCTCCAGTGTATGGCCAGCTTAAGAACTGCTAATTGAAATAGGTTGTGAAGTGTCAGTCTTCAGCAGCCCACTGACTTTAGACATGGCCAGTGGCTGGTACAACTGTTCTTCATAAACGATGGGTACTTCTCTCTGCGCCTGGATTGGGTTCAATTGAGTGAGGATACCCTTCTGTACATTGACTACATGCCTCTCCAGAGTCGACTTTCAAGTTTTATACCCTAGGTAAGATATTTTCCACCTTTGCCTTAGGGATGTCTCCCTAGGCATTTACTTCTGTTTCCCTCTAAATATGAGCAGTCATGCAGGGACTTTGCATTTGGGCCTGGATTTTACACAAATGCTGGCTATTTCTCAATAGGATGCATTCACATCAACCCCTTCATCTTTGCTGGCCATTTGTAAAAAGGGATTGTCAAACTATCATGTTTTGCAAATGGAGATGCATCTAGGATTAGAGTTTACGGGTTGTGTTATAAATGGTACATCCTGATGTTATTTAAATATGCATATATATCAGCACTGCTCATCGCCAAGTGCGTACATAGGTGCAAGTCACTGAGGTTTCCAAACCCCCAGAGAACTACTTTAATAGATCCCCTCACGAATGTAATGACAAAGCTGATAACAATTCCGTTACACAATTTCAGTGTACACATTCAATATGTAAGCAAGTAAAGCTATACACCAATGCAGCTATCAGGCCGATCATACAATTCCAAGCCATTAGGAACAATATTGCTAGAGTGTGTACACTTTCATATTCGTTATTGTAGTGATAACAAAGGTTGCTTTTGGATAATTTAATTTTATTAACACCATAAAATTCATGATCACTGATGGCATGATGTTGAAGAAATGTCTGTCTCTTCTGGCAGTCTTCTTTGCAGCATAGGCAGATATCTGTATAGTGTGTGTGTGGAGTCACAATTGTTTCAGCAGATGTTTAAGAGAGATGATGATCTCAGATATGCCGGTAAATTGGTATAGTGTGTACATGTGTATCGGCATGCTCATCGGGACTTGCCATTATAAGTAAAATGGTAAGAGCCATCACATCTTGAGTGTTATTGCATAGGTATCTATCCAGCTTAATACATTTGCTTATTAAAGTAATGGTCCCCACAACTTCCTTCACATTAGATATATTATTGTATACACAAAGTAGAGATAAAGAGCGAATGTTATTCCTCTGAAAATGAAGGTAATCCACAAAGGTTAAAGTCTGCTGAGGTTAATAGAAGACAGACTGTACTTCAAATCCAACAGACCTGTGAGGCAATTATGACATTTGTCATCAATCACCTGTGTATGTCCAAGACATTGTGTACTAATAACCATCCCATAATCCAAAAGTCAGATGTGAACTAAATTCAAGATTTGAAATAAATTAATAAATATTTTACAAAGTCCACACTGGAGACATCTGAACAGACCATATATTTAAACAAGATAAGGTAATCAACTCTACAATCACACCTGTTGACCTCCCCAGATGAAATCTCTAAATGTAATTAATACGTAATTACCCAATTTACATGAGATAGAGAATAGGTAAAAGTTGTAAAATAACTACATATGTTACTGATAGAAAAAATGTTCTTTATTGATCTACGTTGTTGACTTGACTTGGAATGTGAAGCAGCCTTCCAAGTTATTATGTCACTGTTCAATAAACTACAACAGAGTGACTCATCCAAGATCCAAGAATAAAAAAACATAGAAACATAGAAAGGGACACGTCATCCTAGTTTATAACATATTGATGTTTTCATATAAAGAAATCTAAATGTTTTATTGCAACATTAAATATTGCTTTTGCTTTATTTTAAGGCTCTAATTTACAAATAAACCCTATTTTACATCATCACCAAATACCTGGGTTTTTGACCAAAGACACAGGTATTTTTATTCATGATGAGAAATGTCCCTTTTTTTGGTGACCTGGGTCTAATGACCCGTGATTCAGACCCAGGAAAAAAGAAGGGTTTTTTCTGGGTTGGACACGGAGCTGGTGTGAATGTGAAAGTTGCTGTATTGTTCTTCACCAGACTCCACACCCTGGTGAGTGGTTTCCTAACACCAATAAGAGCTCCTCTTTAGGCTGATTGACAGTTGCTTGCTTGCCAGGGCAGTCATTGGAAATTCATGGCACATGTGAAATTATTATTTCCTGGGTTTTTGTGAACTTATATTGCAGCTTTTTTTAAATTTTTTTGGGACAGGGCTATTTTTTACATTATGTGGGTCCTCTGCTACATTAAAAAATACTTTTAAACAAAGCCCAATGTCACCAACAGGTGGTGCTACAGTCTAGGGAGTTGATCCATGGTTTGACCACTCAAGTCACACAAAAGGACTGCCTGATGGTTACATGAATCCAAACATGGACTAAAGCTCCTAGATAAGAATCCATACTCATGGCAACAACCATATTATTTATTGAGTGAAAGTCCCTTTTATAAAGTTGCATATGGTCTGAATTTGCAAGGGAGTGTATGCTCACTGGGGGCCATATACAAGTGTATGCATATGTGGCCGGAGTTTACCGATATGAAGTACTGCACATACGCAGTAATTTCGTTACGCTATCTACGTTACTTTTTGGAACGTAGATTGCATATACGCGGTCTTAAAGACCGCGTATACACAATCTACGTTGCAAAAAGTAACGAAGATAGCTTAACGAAATTTCTGCGCATGCGCAGTACTTCATATCGGTAAACTCCGCCCGCATATGCAATGCGGCTGGAGGTCTGAATACGACCCTGGGTACCCATTTGTAGTAAGGAAATTGTGAAGTTTGAGTTTAAAAACTCTTGTGTATTCAGAACAATACACTCTATGGCAGTGTTCCCCAACCTCAGTCCTCAGGCACACTAACAGTGCATGTTTTCCAGGTCTCACTGCTGGAGTACAGGTGTGCTCATTACTAACTGTCACATTTTAAAAGCTCCACAGGTGATTCTTTAAGGAAACCTAGAAAATATGGACTGTTAGTGGTCCCTGAGGACTGAGGTTGGGGAACACCGCTCTATGGTGTTTCAATATTTAGTAACTGTGAACCAGATTCAGAGGTGGAAAATAACAGGAAAACAGGTGGAAAATTACACTTTGGCAAAACATATCTTGCATTGCAGAGGAGGCAAATTTCATCTGCTGCAAGCACAATCAAAAGACCATTTCACCAGATATCTTACCAGAGTGTACTGTCCAAAGATCTCCTTATAGACGCAGTAGGCAAGATATCTTTCCATCGTTGATCTGGTATATTAGGAGCTCCCAAAAAATCAATACTACTTCCTGCATTGATGCCACTGCATAACTATGTACTATGCTGCTCTCAGAGCTTTGATGGTTACTTCTTAGCTGTCAGAGCAGCTTAGTACATAGATACACAGCAGCGTCTATTGCAGGAATTAGTACAGACAGGGGTTAGCCAAAGCTGCGCTTCACACAGAGCAGCTTCGGATGATCCCTGTCTGTACTACTTCCTGCAATAGACGCTGCTTCATATCTATGTACTATGCTGCTCTGACAGATTTGAAGGTACACTTCTTAGCTGTCAGAGCAGCTTAGTACATAGATATGCAGCAGCATCTATTGCAGGGATAGGGAGCCTTTCAGCTTGCTTATTGGCTCCATTAAAATATCGGGCACTAGCACCCAATATCATTCAGACATGTTTAAAAATTCAATAATCGCACCTGAACGTTTATCGTGTGTTTATTGGAAGTTTTAAAAATTGATCCAGGCCATTAACTAGAGCGATTTTTGGCCCGATTAACCGATAATGCAGTGATTGGGTCGATAATTGCTCTAGTGTATGGCCAGCTTTAGAGTTGAGAGGTGATTTTTTACTAACTTTTTACTAAGTCTAAATAACAGATTAAAAGTAAAGCTTATCGGTATCTGTGTATAATAACAGAAAGTAAAAACAAAAACAAAGTATTTTCCATGCTTGTAAATAAAATTAAAGTAACTTTCCACCTGGTTTCCTCTTGTTTTTATTCTCTGGATTGAGTTCTGTATGTTTGAAGATGGTGGAAGTCCCCACTTAGAAAGATAGTATTGCAAAATAGGGACAGACGAAAGTTCTTTTTTCTGTTGTCTCTATTTCTAATACCCATCTAATTTAGAATTTTTTGTTCAGAATGGGTGAGTACGCCTATTGCATTCTTAACCATTTAATTTTACAAAAAAAAAAAGTGTACATTGTGTACATTATTATTTGGGTTATTTGGATAGTGTAATGGTACAAAAGAAGTTATTATAAGCAACATTTGTAATATCCCCCAATGCCTTGACTGTGCTATACATTGTTTGACATTTATTAAAAGTAATACCCCATTTAAATCTGTGCACAGGTTTGGATAAATGATTATGTTAAATAAAGAAATTATTGCTTCTTAATGTCATTGTATTTGCAGTTTTGAGATTGGCACCAATAACTGGAAATATCTGTAAAAATATATAAAGTATATGATTAATATAATGTAAAATAACGTGCAACTTCCTCAACTGTAAATCTGTAGAAATCACAGGATGTTAATTTTAGTAATGTTAGTTGTATTGACAATAGTTTAAGTGGATAAACTTAACCTTCGTCTACTCAGGAGACAAGGTGTGTTTCCTACTGACTTCTGCACATGACTCTCTAACCAAACATTGTGTCATCTAGACTCCAAAATTGCTATTGCTTTATAGAATTAAGTAATCAAATAAAAATAGAACTTTCATTTAGTATGATGCAATAAAAACTTCAACTAATGCACAAGCAAACAATAAGGCACAATTTAAGAGCGTTCAAGTTATCAAACACACATTGGATTTTATGAAAGAATCTTTTATGTTGTTATTGTTGACACTAAGACATTCATAAGGTCGGCCGTTCTACTGTTTATCAACTCCCATATTAAATATGTATATACTATGTTGAAACTTACCTGCCGCTGCTCTTCTTTCGATGCTCACCCCTCGGCATAGTCCCTGATCACTTCTAGCCGCTCTCACCATGGTCCCTGATCACACCTCACCTCTTGCCAGGTTCCCTGATCACACCCCACCTCTCTCATGTCTTGCCGCTCACCCCTCGGAATGGTCCCTGATCACTTCTAGCCGCTCTCACATGGTCTCTGATCACACCTCACCTCTCGCCATGGTCCCTGATCACACCTCACCTCTCTCATGTCTTGCCGCTTACCTCTCGCCATGGTCCCTGATCACTTCTAGACGCTCTCACCTCTCACCATGGTCCTTGATCACACCTCACCCCTCTCATGTCTTGCCACTCACCTCTCGCCATGGTCCCTGATCACACCTCACCTCTCACCATGGTCCCTGATCACACCTCACCTCTCTCATGTCTTGCCACTCACCTCTCGCCAATGTCCCTGATCCCACCTCACCTCTCGCCATGGTCCCTGATCACTTCTAGCTGCTCTCACCTTTCACCATGGTCCCTGATCACACCTCACCTCTCTTATGTCTTACCGCTCACCTCTCGCCATGGTCCCTGATCACTTCTAGCCACTCTCACCATGGTCCCTGATCACACCTCACCCCTCTCATGTCTTGCCGCTCACCTCTCGCCACTCGATGCTGCACTCGCTGCTCACCATGGTCACTAATCACCTCTATCCGCACTCACCATGGTCCCTAATCATGTCTCACCTCTTTTACCTCTTCCCACCAACCTTGCTGCTAACCTCTTTCCATAATCCTCTGCCTTACTCACCTCTTGACACTGGACTCAATACTCATCACTCACCATGGGGCTTGCTCACATCCTATTATATATAAATGTGGTATCAAAGTCCGCGCCTAAGGACAATCATCAAATTGGTAGTTATAGGGTTCACATCTAAGGGCAATCATTAAAAGTACCTTAGATCTTCTTGTTAATTCGCCAAAGGTACAGTTTCTTTCAGATGTAGTCTTCCACTTTTTCTGGAATCTTCTGTCCGTTATTCTCCGTATGGTGAGAGAAACAAAGGTTCCTGTGTTTCAGTCTGCTTCCAGGTATTCCTGATGTATGATCTCTGTTTATATTTCTCCGTATTGGTGCCTGTGCGGGTGGATCCGCCTCCTGGGCTGCCGAGCCTGACAGGAAGTTCTCCCTAGGGGAGAGGTGAGCAGTGGCTTCAGAACTTCCTGTCAGGCTTGGTGGGCCAGATGTTTTTAATAAATGCTGAGTTTTCAGTATGTGATTATCTACAACTGTGATGGCAATATTAAAAATTCCCCTCTTCTAACACTAAAGATATTTCGTGCCCTTAACTATTGCTCAATTTATGACCAATACTGAATTATTTGTAACATGACATATTAAGCTGCAACATGTCATGGGGTGTAAGAACAATTGAGTGGACTTACTTTTGCTATAACTATGTGATGCGGAGACTCTGATTAGGGCATAATGATGGGAACTACGAGGCACATACTATGAAGGGGGCACAGTAGTACGCTCTCGCCTTTCACCATGGTCCCTGATCACACCTCACCTCTCTTATGTCTTGCCACTCACCTCTCGCCATGGTCCCTGATCACTTCTAGCCACTCTCACCTCTCACCATGGTCCCTGATCACACCTCACCCCTCTCATGTCTTGACACTCACCTCTTGCCATGGTTTCTGATCACCTCTCTCATCACTTTCTGCTGACCTTAGTGTTCACCTCTCACCATGGTTCTTAATAACCTTTCGCCTCTCTCACCTCTCACCATGGTCCCTGATCACACCTCACCCCTCTCATGTCTTGCCGCTCACCTCTCGTCACTCGATGCTGAACTCGCTGCTCACCATGGTCACTAATCACCTCTATCCGCACTCACCATGGTCCCTAATCATGTCTCACCTCTTTTACCTCCCACCAACCTTGCTGCTAACCTCTTTCCATAATTCTCTGCCTTACTCACCTCTTGACACTGGACTCAATACTCTTCACTCACCATGTGGCTTGCTCACATCTTGTTGCTGACACAGTCCCACCACTCTTCAAAGTTCACCTCTCACCGCTGAATCTGTACTGCTGCTGACATAACACCACTGCTCACTTCTTGCTGCTGACTGTTGCTCCACTCAGGTAAGTCATTTATCCTGTTATTTATAAGGTATCGTCACAGTTGAATAAGCATAAGGTCGACATCAACGATTCACATGACCTTTTATGTAATGCCTACTATGGCAGCTCTAAGATAAAGAAGAACTTGATTCATAATCATAATCCACTTTTGCACCAGTCTGGATCTACCACAGGAAAATTGAGAAAATCTGGTAAGTTCGTGTCCACAGGGTGCTGACCTATGCTATAACCATTTGATTGGGTTTAACTAGCCTGGAAAAACATTTCAGCACATTTTTTATAGATTGTTTTTAACAAATGCTGAGTTTTCAATATGTGTGATTATCTACAACTGTGATGGCAATATTAAAAATTCCCCTCTTCTAACACTAAAGATATTTCGTGCCCATAACTATTGCTCAATTTATGACCAATACTGAATTATTTGTAACATGACATATTAAGCTGCAACATATGTCATGGGGTGTAAGAACAATTGAGTGGACTTACTTTTGCTATAACTATGTGATGCGGAGACTCTGATTAGGGCATAATGATGGGAACTACGAGGCACATACCATGAAGGGGGAACAGTAGTAGTTTGGATGTGCTGAAATGAAAATCTAGTTTGATCTGCCATCCACAAATGTTCTGGCTCGCCAAGCTTTAAAAATGTTACACAATATATGTTGTTTTTCCTACATCATAAAAATGGAATAATACCTCCATGGTTACTAAGATGCTAACATGTTTAAGTCCCTTGGACCGGATTTACAGATCCAATGTGAGTTAGGTGCGGACAGACCTACACCTAACCCAACAGTCCTGCCCCCCTTTTTAGGTACCTTATGGCACTTGCGAGTCTCATAGGGCTACTATGCTACCCGCCACCTAATCTAAATACTTCCCTCCTCCCACTTTTACCCAAACCCTACCGGAGGCGTTATTATGCCGCCTCTTTTTACCTAAAATACTTTGTACCAAACTGGTATGTAGATTGTGTAAAGGACCTACTATGCTAAAAATACGCACCTAAGAAGCGGCTGCTTCTTAGGTATGAATCCGGCCCCTTGTTATAATTTGTGTTGAAGTTACACAAATAAGAAAATGGTGGCTTTTGTTTCTGGGGCTAATGTCAAATGATTTCAGATTGTTAGCTCTTGTTAGAAGGATACACGTTTTCCTAGTTCATTTTTTATTATTAATTGGTTTCCCACTGTATAGAACTATGGAGTGTGCTTTGTAATAAAATATAAATAAATATTCACAATAATAATATACATTTTGCAAAAAAAAAAATTTCAGGCTCTTTGGGACTTTTTTATTATTTATTTAGTTCTATATATTTCACAACAATCAGTATCTATACTAAAGGGTATTTCCACATTGTTATCAAGTTCAAAACAAGGTCGATAGAACTGACAAGTTTGCCAGGAGGATGGACTCCTTGATAAGATCACATGCAGATGAACTGTGGTCTATAAAGCTTGTGATTTGGTTACTGCATCCTTACTCTGCTCTAGTGAAGGGACTGACAGTATTCTAAAGTCCTGATCATTCTGCTTATAGACTTTCTGGTGAGTGGAAAACACTTGTTTACCTTTCATTAGCATATTTTCAACACTATTTACACTTTATATGTTATTTATTTTGGTTTGTTCTATAATATATATTTTTTGTATATAGAAGGAGCTGTAATTTAAATAAGGGTTTAGGCACAGTTCTATTGGATTACAGTAAGCAAGTTACACAGTAGGCAAAATGGTCTGTGATCGCCTCAGTCCTAGACTATGCCTCTTTAGTATTTGACAATATTACCTGTCCTCCGCTGAATTCTTCTCTGCTGAATTCTTTGGGTCTAATCCAGACTTGAACATACACCTGATTACGTTGTGTATATCTGTGTTCCTTTCTGCTGTAAATGACCAGAACAAATGTGTGCTAAGTTCTAGAAATCCAGACCCAAGCAGTGAGCATGCTCAGTGTTAGCCCAATCCAGACCTGAACATTAAAGTAAGTACACACAGTTTACAGCTAAACATTTGCACAAGCTACAGGGACTATCTAAGTTGAATGGGCTCTCAGTCGGCATGCCCTTACAGTACTTTAAATAAGTTCTTCCACCACCAACATTCCAAAACTTCTATCTGACCATTGCGGTAAAATCTATACAATAATTTATACAATATATTTGTTACCTTTGCATTATCAGTTAGGTGCTTGCACAAAGTATAACCACTATTTCCATGATGCATAACAATCAACCACCCTGCACTTGCAATTGGACCATTGGTGAAGTGAATGTATCTGCATTGTGTCCAGAGCTGCATTTGCATTTGTGTCTGGATCAACATATAAACCTCCCATAAATTGCATTTCTTCTTACATTCCAATCCAGGCCCCTCCTCTTTATGCTTTTCTTCTGCATTGTGAAGTTAGCCAGAAGAGGAATGCTAGCGACAAAGTTACTTTATAAGCTAAAGTCAGGATTCTTATTGCTTTATTTCTCTTCCTTTATGGGGATAAAGGGGAATAGAAGCTGAGCCTAGAACCAGGAAAATCACTGACTGCAGATAGAAAGGCAAATTATAATAAAAAACAAAGCAGTTGTTTCATATGTGCCTCTCTTCACTTAGACAGACTACATTGGGAAAGATAAAAGAGATACAATGCTATCTTAAAACCTACATTTCAATCTACCCTATGGTTGTTTGAAGAATGCAGACCATTTCTTTTAGCCAGGAGGCATTAGACTCGTGGATTTACCATGGTATAAAATTGCACCTATTGGTTGACTAAAATTAGGTACATACTAGCACAATTTCTCTGACTCCCCACGGAAATGATGCCGTGTGTACCTTGGGCAGATCATCTGACTGACACTGTGCCATCTTTATCCGATCAGCACAGCGTCAGTCAGGTCAGGTCTGCAAATAGATAAATAATATTATTGGTTGGAAGGGTTTCTGGACGTTTTGTCAGCATTACGACAAATAAGTTCAAAATTCACACTATGCAATTATAGGGAAAACAGCAGATTATCATATCCATAATTGTATGGTTTGTATCCGGCTTTACTCCTAACTTTAAATGATTTCTTACATGTGCAGACCAGGAATAAAGCAATAAGTAAATTGTAAATAAATAATATTTATTTTTGGACAGATTTAAAGTTGAGAATAGGTTTATATAGCTAAATATCTGCACAAACACACACACACACGTATGTCTATGTCTATGTGTATGTGTGTGTGTATGTGTATGTGTGTGTATGTATATTTACTGTTTGTTAATGTTAATGGCCCCCACAATTTAGTTGTCCAGGGGCCTTCCACAAACCTTAATTTAGCCCTTATAACCACTGATGCATGTAACTTCCCAATCAGGGACATGATGCAGAGCTGCACTTGCGCCTATTTTATGGTCAGAAGTGCTGCGGAATTCTGCATGTGCAGAACGAGAGCACACACATAAAGTCAGATGCAAGGCCACCGAATCGTGAAGCAGGCTCCTAAAAGAACTAAAATATTGTGTCTAAAGAAAAACTGTCCGCAGCTGCTGAGATCTCAATCAAGATAGAAGTTAAACTGATCCAGAGTTTGACATTAAGGACAAAACAGGGGCCAAGTTTACAGCTTGGCTAAACTATTTTGCAAAGTAAGGAGGCGCTAATTAAGTTGATTTTACATACAGGGAAAATACTATGCATAGCTATATATTTAATCTATAAATTAAAGACACTTCACCTCTCAAATCTAATTCTGTTTTCACAGTTTACATTTGCCTCCCCTTGCAGTCCATCATGGTATTGCTCAGGTCTACATTTGCACTGAAAAAAAGGTGTAAATCTGGCCATGCACTAGAGCGATTATTGGCCCAATCATCCAATTATCGGGTGATGGGGCCAATAATCGCTCTAGTGTATGGCCAGGATCAATTTTTTAAACATCATATCAATGCACCAAAAACGCTCTGATACAATTATTTGGTTTTTAAACATGTTTTGTTTATATCGGACACCAATGGAAGCCAATCAGCTAAATGAAAGTCTCCCTATTCTTCAAAGGTGTCAGTGCAGCACACTACATATATCTCTACTCTCTGCACTGGCCACTGCTGCAGATCTATGTATTATGCTGCTCTGACACCTTTAAAGTAGTAGAGACGGGGTTCAGCCAGAGCTATGCTCCAAACAGCGTGGCTCTGATCCTAGCCCACCACCACCACCTTTCTGTTAGGATTATTGGTCCCAGCAGAAGAGGTGTATGGTACCGATAGCAGGACCTTTCCCTGGTGGGAAATCGTCCTGTTTATCAGGCCACCTCCTGCTGGGATCAATAATTGTCCCAGTGTATGGCCAGCTTAAGTACAGCTCTGGATCAGCCCCATGGGAGCAGTACAATGATTTGCTTACACTCAGAAAGTGCACATATTCCCACCTATTACGGCAGCAGGAAAAATTGTTGGAGCGCATCACAGGATTATTCCTGAATATAGTCCACTGACAACTTAAAGACCCAATATCCTTTACCCAAGCATACAAATTGATGCTATTTAAAAAAGATGTATTATTTTATGTATTCATGTTTAACAAACTATGGGCCAGATTTACTAAGCTGCGTGTTTGGAAAAGTGGAAATGTTGTCCAAAGCAACAAATGACATTCTAGCTCTCACTTTTCTATTACATACTTGAGAATGTCAGCTAGAATCTGATTGGTTGCTATGAGCAACATCTCCACTTTTCCAAACCTAGTTTAGTAAATCTGGCCGTATATGTCATTTACTGCTAATATGTGACTATTTCAAGAAGTGCATTGTCTATGTTAAAGTTCATGACATCTTCAAGACATGTGCACAGGCCTAGCCACTGAGGGAGACAAGGAGGGCAACTATGACGGCCTGAGGTTGAGAGGGACCCCTGAATTCCACTGCTGCAGACACTATTGAGGAGGGATTGGGGCCCCCAAAAACATGAATCCCAAGATTTCTGTTAAGTGAACCTGTGCCTGTGTGCAGAGAATGGTTTTAGTGAAACTTATATACAGTACTTGTTAGGTTTTCAATGCTTTGATAAAATATGTTGAATAAGCAAAGATTACCTATCCCATACTGGTGGACCACTGCAAAGTGTATCTGTGTGAAACAATGGCTGGGTGTGGATAGACAGACAGACAGATAGATAGATAGATAGATAGATAGATAGATAGATAGATAGATAGATAGATAGATAGATAGATAGATAGATAGATAGATAGATAGATAGATA
>WWET01000137.1:628621-643947 GCA_011038615.1 Limnodynastes dumerilii | reverse complement strand
ACACACCACACACACACACACACACACACTGTACATCTACAGACAGGGTTTTCTATTCAGAGCTATATCTGATTGTAATGGCCCAAGGCAGTTACCAACTTGCTTCATAATTGTCTTTTGATGAAATACCCACACCCACACACACACACACACACACACACACACACACACACACACACACACACACTGTACATCTACAGACAGGGTTTTCTATTCAGAGCTATATCTGATTGTAATGGCCCAAGGCAGTTACCAACTTGCTTCATAATTGTCTATTATTTTGATGAAAATGATACAAAATGTCCAACCGTTTGATATTTTAGACATCAGAATGTCTTTTTTTTTTATCAAGTGGTAACGATGAGCTAAAGAGATTTGAGTTTGAACTAATTAACCTCCCCTGTTCTAAATACTTACACGCTGGTATTTTATTGTTCTGCCATTGCATAGGTGGGGCATCTGAGAGCTTTAAAAATATATAGATTTTTTTTGTTTTTAACTTAGGTGTTTAGACAGCAAACTTCACATTGCACAATGTTTAGCATGTTTTCTGGTAGCATGTAAGACTAACAACAATGCTGGTCATATCCAGAAAATCAGATATTTTCTGGTTTCTTACTGTATATTATATATATTTATAGGCTGGATCTTGGCAGTATTTTTTCTAGTCTTTGTTTTCCCCTTTGAGTAGGCATGTGGTATCTTCCAGATATGACTAGCTTGTCATTTTATAGGGGTCATTGATTTACTAGGCAATGCAAATTACCATATACAGTACAATAAAAACATATAATCCAACATGTTCAACAAATATGGTGACCTATTGTTTGAGCAAATGTTAATGTATAAGCCTAATTTATTCTTCCCTCTGTTAGATAAAAGTGACTTATTTTAGTAACATGCTACCTGCCTAACACCTCTGTTTTACATACTGTCACTTAATGTGTCACCCTATGAAAATCACATTCTATGTATACGTTTCAGTTTGACAGTCATCAATTATCTCATATAATAACAGTCATTTCTGTTGCCCATGGAAAATGTCAAGCAGCCCAGCAAGACTCCTTCTAGAGGTGTTTGCAGAAACAGTTTGTCTAAAATAGAGGCAATTTATTAACTCTATACATATATTGAATGTTGTCTTAAACTAGGATACTGGATCTGCTTCTGTCAAGATAGCAAATACAGTATTTAACTAAGAATAAACAAACTCCTTTCAAAAGAACAGTACAGAGATCAGAGTATATAAAAAACGTAATACATCATATAACACGCCATCTCTACCTACATAGTTGTAAATGGTATATCATGCTTCTATTATAGACAAACTCTGAACTGAATGAACTCTATGTTCTAGTTAAAATTCAACTTCTGTTTATGATTATAATACAGACTTTTTTTTTTTCTTTAAATTACTGTATTTATTGAAAGGAAGAACAATACCTACAAAAGGTGAAGGTTTAGGATATTAGAAATAAATAAAAATAGAAATAATCAAAAAGCAAATGAAGTATCCATGACTTAATGTGATACGACTAACTTCAATGCTGAACAAAGGAAAATAATTAACTTGTTTGAAAGCCAGACATAGAGAGAGTTGAGCATGGTACACACTGGGGCCTTTTCTGCAGATAATTGTGCAGCTCGCACAGTCATACAACCGTTTCACCAGATATCTCACCAATGTGTTTTATCCAATGATACTGCAGAATCGTCTGCTACAGCATCTGGTTGTTTGATTAGATTTTTTGGGAGGAATTCATTTTTGTGATCAATGATGTCCCGATGTCTGTAGAAAATGTTTGTGTGTACTGAAACACGATCTTAGCTGCAATGATTGTCATTGATATTGCTGCATAGGACCACCTTGTGGCTGACCTTATTATTGCAGCAAAGATTTATTTGTATAGTTTGTGAAATGATCCACTGGGAACTAGAAAACAGTGGGCCAGATCAGTGGGCATGCTCCATGCGTAAATCTGACTGTGGGAACGCACTGAGCATGTGTGTGGCAGATGTTACACATCATAACTCTGATCGTACGTAACTTGTATGTAACTCCGTACAAAAGGGCGTTACATCCGTACGCAAGCTGATTACACGCATTGTGAGTGGAGGGAGGCTTTTAAATTGTACAGCATAGGTTCGGTTAGGCACTTACGTAAAAGGCACTACGTACGACCAAAGATACGCAAGGAGAAGTTAAGGAAGGGTTTTGAACACGTAAATCGGCTAAGTTATGGGCATGCCAGGGGAGTGCATTATACTTAGTAGTGCGTAACTCGGGCACACTAGCGTATGTAAAAGGACCTTAAGTCTGGATCTGGCCCAGTGTGTATAGGGGACATCATTAACGCTAGAATCATTACAACAGATCTTGCAAGATGACGAATCGCCAGTAAAAACATCTGACTGTACCCAGTTTAAAAGACAGTTAAAGGGACTTTGGTCCCTGAGGTGAAGATGTCAGGGTTCATGCATTGATGAGTCACATAGAGCCTTTTGCCTTCCGCTTTGAGAAATGTGTGTGTTTACATCATTACTGTCTCCTCAGAGACCATCTTCTCCTTTCAGCTATCCAAAAAAATATGGAGAAAACTGAATTAATTGCACCCATGTTGTCATGTGCGACTCAAGTAGAACAGTTTAAACATGCTTGGGATAAATATAAAGATATCCTATATTTTAAACTAAATTGAGGGTAAATAGGGTCTAAATAAATAAAATAAACAACTGGGCAGACTGGATGGGCCATGTGGCTCTTATCTGCCGTCACTTTCTATGTTTCTATATGTTTCTAAGTAGATTTTTCATTCTTTTAGCATTTTGGGTTGTAAACTTTCAAGTCATTATGTTTGTTATTCATTAATTAACCACACAAATAATTATGATACATTTTGTAATATAGATATTTTTATTTCTGTTTGAACCACATCTTACCAATTTATTTTTGTTCTTCAGATCTTCTGTTAAGATGATGTACCGGGGGAGTCAAACAGTGGAAACAATTGTGGAAAAGCCTGCTGTAAATGCTGAGGACATTGGGGCAGACCGTGTCATGACAGATGATATCTTTGACACCACCTATTGTGAGAAGAAAGGTCCCAAACCTCCAAGGAAGATAGTTTGGAGAAATGTCATACTGATGTCTTTGCTACATATAGGAGCATTTTATGGGTTCTGTCTTATACCAGCTGCAAAGCCTGTTACCTTGGCCTTTGGTAAGACAATAAGCTTTTTTTATTTGTATTTTTAAACAAAGAATGTAGAAAATTATTTTTTTATTTATATTCTGTTGTTATAGGGGTATCTATTCTTAGGAAATAGTTAAACAACAATACTATGTAATTGAATTTTATTTACATATTGAGATAATCACATTTTAAGCATTTCATATGTCATCCTTTTAGATTGTTATATCCTTTTTTTTACCTCTATTGGCTGTTTAAATTTCTCTGTGCAGTAGAGCTGGATACACATGTGACAAATTTAAAAAAGACAGACCAGCCAACAGAATGTAAAGATATCATACACAATACAATCAATATGCAATCAGTGCTTGTGATTTGTACAATTATCTGTTAAAACGATTGCAAGATAATATCTGTTACCCTCATAAACTAAACAGATTATATGCAGACAGCAGCTATGGACGGCCAACTACTGCATAGAACAATTTTGTTTTCTGATATCATTCCATCGGGAATCTAATTTGTTACACAGCATATCCTAGACTATCAATATCCACCTTGTCCGTGATAATTGTATAATGTGTACGCAGCTCAACATACATGGTCTCAGTAAGCCATGTGATGCAGGAAGAGAATGGTACAGGTGGGAAGCTGCCACTTCAAGCATAAAAGTGCATTTTAATGCTTTTCATGCAATCTAACAACCAGATTCTTATTGACAAAGTGACTCCACATAGGTGAAATAAGAGGTTCCTCTTCTTAAATACACAGAACTCAGTTTGTACTTAGACCTTATGGGATGCATTATTTAACAAGATAGAAACAACTCGGGTGGGGGAAGTATTTCCACCAAATATAATGTGTAAAGTTTCCTTTCCCATTACATTAGTGTAAAAATAACTGCAGAAACATGCATACTACTATAAAAAAACAAGCAAAACCTCTGCATGTGTGTAAACTGCACATACATCTATTATAGAATCAAACAGAAAACAGTGTGTGTGTGTGTGTGTGTATAAAAGCTTTCAATATAATCTGTTATAGTTGAAAAACCCTTTCCCTCAAATAATTCCTTTAAAACCACAGTAAACAATAGAAACAGGTAGAGTGACTTTTCTCAGGCATGCTCAATGCTATGGGCCACGTAGGCTCTACAGTCAGCATAAGGTGGCTAAACGCGCTACACTTTGTCTCTTGTCTATACAGATTATAAACAAGCAATATATTCATGTGTTTTTATTGATTTATTGAAAGATGAATGCCCCTTGCAGTGTACTTGCGTAAATAAATAGGGAATAGTGTAACTATTCCTCTATAACAATATACAGTTAGGCAGAATTGATTCTAGTGTACTTATCTCAGTGGATTAGGTCGTTTGGACTGTCAGTTGTGTGCACTGCATAAAAAGGATCATAATAAAATGTGCATTATTTATTCAGCAGACAATGTTGGCCCAGATTCAGATGAGGGAAGACAACTAATTGTGAAACCAAATACATATGTACTGTAAGAACAGAAATACCTGCAGGGAAAGGCTGGCAAGGAAGGTCATTTGTTTTCACAGGTGAAGGCAAAGTCTGAGAGAGTAACTGGATTCCTTTAGTGCTATACATTTCAGGCAGCAGTGTATTGATAGACATGGAAAAATGACTGTATATTGCATTTATCATTTTTATGCTGTATGTCGTAACCTGGCAGCCACAGTCACATACCACCTGATCTTGTGCCATGGCAGCCAGCCACAGTCACATACCACCTGATCTTGTCCAATGGTAGCCACAGTCACATACCACCTGATCTTGTGCCATGGCAGCCACAGTCACATACTACCTGATCTTGTGCCATGGCAGCCACAGTCACATGCCACCTGATCTTGTGCCATGGCAGCCACAGTCACATACCACCTGATCTTGTGCCATGGCAGCCACAGTCACATACCACCTGATCTTGTGAGCTGATGCTTTCAGTAACCCCTCAAAGTTTCTAATCTCTGTTTAATACTGTGGACCGGATCCAGACCTCCGCATACATTCAGTATGTTCAGAGGGCTGGATGTCGTCACAGAAGAGGGGAGTGAACTTCCATGTCACTCCCATGTCACTCCCCTCTCTCGTGTGGAGTGTATCTCAGATACACTGCCATAAGGTTACCTAAAGTCTCCTGTGTGGATCAGCTGTCCATACGACCACTGATTCGCATGTCAGTCTGTAAGCCAGCCCGTAATGTAATTCTTACCTACCTTACGTCATTTTGGCGAGCTGAGGGGATGTCTCGTCCTGTTATGATTTCCTATTGTACAGCATGTATGGAGATTTCCATCAGAACATCTGGACATACACAAATTAGGCTTACGCCGGAACCTTGGGTAAGTAGCGTAACGTACAGAATTCTGGATCACATGATTCTTCACATGAACTGCTTGACCCTGTCTGTAGTTGGCAGCTTAATTTTGTCACTTAAAGGTAACTTTTGAAAATGATGAACTATCATCGCAATCACGTTACATGCTGTGAAATCTTTTTCTTCCCTCTCACCTTTCCAGCTACATTCACATGATCCATGTAACATTTTGTGGAGTATCTTCATGTGTGTGACTGGCAGCCTTATGTTGTCGCCTCTGGGTAGATTTTGAATACTAGATTTGTGAAATGACACAATTTAAAGTGTTGGTAAATTTGTTGAAAACAGAAAAACGTATAAACAGTACATACTGTATTTCTAACATGTATTAATGTATTATACTTAATGTTATTGTCTGAAGCTGAACATACACCATCATAATCAACGTTCTTTTATCATCACGTTATACTTGTTTCATGACATTTTCTGTATAACATTCACTGGGGAAATTTTGATAAATAAGGAGCAAGTTGTTGACAGACGTGTTACCAGATTCTCAGGTACAGCATTAATAAAGCCATATAGGATTTAGCAAACATCCAGAAGGTCATGAAGTCACTGTCATAAAAGGCCAGTAGAATGCATTTTCCTGGCGTTTCAATTGTTCAGTGAATTATCCTGCTAACTCAATTATTCAGCCCTTCCTGAACTAATGAGAATGCCTTTCTGTGTGGCAAGTAGACTGTATTAACTGTATTAACCTCTTGTTGGCAGGTTATGCAGTTCTTTTAGTAACCGTTTTGATAAATAGTTTTATTTATCTGTGTTCAAATATGTGTCTTTATATGTTTTAGGTTTTTACTTTTATTTGTTTAAAAAAACTACTGTTTTCCAACTATGCTGTCATTCATTTTACATGATTTTTTTTATTCATTTTTTTTGTCCTTTAAAAACAAATCTGTCCATGTGCAAAAAGATCTAAAAGACCTAAACATTTCTAAAAAATCAGTTTGCTATAACTCACAACCATATTAGTACCGCAGTATTGAACCGATCTCTGACACCTTCCCAAAGAAAGAATATCCGCCAGATTGTTCACTATGCAGGTAATGTAAGTGATCCTTCCAAACTTGATAGATTGAAACAAAATACTAGGTCTAGAAAATAATCTCTAGTCTGTCTAGGGCATCACTTGTTATTTCATGCTGCAGTAGCAATTGCAGCAGAACATTGCACAACCTGATTGCATGAGAATGTACGCAATAATCCAGACTTTACCTGTTATGTCAAGTGGACACTTATGTGCAGGGCCGCCAAGAGGAATTCTGGGCCCCGGTACAGCAACTTCTTTATTACTGGCCTGGGCCCCATTATGGAGCATCCGTAATACATAAAAATCCTATGTAGGGAAGGATCACTAATCTCCATCCCCCTCACCAGTGCGGTGTCTCTCTCTCTCTCTCTCTCTCTCTCTCTCTCTCTCTCTAACTCAACCAACACCAGTGCGGGTTTGCGCCTGGGTAATTTGTACCTTCTCTCTCTCTGTGGCCCTGCTAATGTGAAAACTCCTAATGCTTCATTTGTACATATCTTTGTAAAGTGCACTGTGACTCCTGCCAAGGGCATTTGTGCAGGGTAGCACAGTTATTTCTACTTTCCTAAAATAGTCATTTTTAGATCTCTTCAGGGCCAGTGCTAGGTCTCTGAACAACCTAGGTAAAGCTTCAGTTACCTACCCCTCTTTCCTATGGCCACCCTTAGCATTTGCTTACTTTTACTGTTTCAAAGGCACAGGGCATCTTGGTAGCTGAGTGACTGAGCAGGTGAGTGAAGCTCCACTACAAAGGATTAGTATACACAAAAGACATAGGGCCAGATTTACTAAGCTGCAGGTTTGGAAAAGTGAAGATGTTGCCTAAAGCAACCAATCAGATTCTAGCTCTCACTTTCCTATTACATACTAGAGAATGTCAGCTTGAATCTCATTGGTTACTATGGGCAACATCTCCACTTTTCCAAACCTGAGCTTAGTAAATCTGGCCCTAATGTTTACCTAGACAGTTGCTAAGGATAAAGCAATGGGAATTTATCCGAATGGAACATTTCCTCTTTTGGACACAGTGGGCCTGATCCAGGGGTGAGCGTGTGCCAGCTGATGGAATTTTCTACAACATATGCTCAGAACGGAAGAGCATGCCCAATACAGATCAGAGCGCAACTCGATCTGAGATGGCTTGTGTTCTGAGTGGCGTGTTAAGAGAGTGGAGGGGTGGAGGGACATAGTCGGTGTTCAGTAAGGGCAAGCCCAAGCAAGTGCACCTGGTCTTCTACAGGTCATGCCTAAATCCAGGGGGCCGACCTTCTTCCATGACCTCCGAGAGTGTTTTTGATTACGCGCAGCCCGTCCCAGTTTTTTGAATGCATCTATGGCATGCACGATGTGTGCCGATTTGCATGCACCTCTGGATCGCGTCCAGTGCCTCTTGTGATGATTACACCTCTGCACACTATGGCAGAGTAGCTACAATGATCAGTGAGTGATTGGTAGATGCCCATATGCACCAATGCCATCTGTGTTTTACTTTTTAATGTGAAGTAATTACATTTCCCCACAGCTGCTGTTTGTTTCATGCTGAGTGCCCTGGGAGTGACTGCTGGTGCCCACCGCCTCTGGAGCCATCGTTCTTATAAAGCCAAGCTGCCCCTTAGGATATTTCTGGCGGTCGCTAACACAATGGCATTTCAGGTAAACTATTTTATTTTTTGAGGACTATTACAGAGTTAAATAGTGGAGGACAATAACCGCTCAAGAAGTCTGCATAATGAGGATAATCTAGCTGCAGATACTATTTATAGCCTGTACAGAATGTTTATCATGGGAAATTCATTACCTTTCAACTTGTGGAAAAGACATAATAAAGTCATGTTAATTAAGTTTGTAAGACTATTCAAAATATAGATGTATATTAAACTCTCCTTAACGTGTTTGTGCATGTTAAGTGATTAGCTCACATTGGCCACTGACATTGTTCAAACTTTTTTAATGCCTATATAAGTAACAGAAGACTGTTATATACGTTTATGCTTTATACATTGTTGTCTAGTTACAGCTGGTATAGAAATCGTAACAGTCAATAGTCCAGACTCTTTGCACTAAACCAGTTCCTCTCACAATCAATGGAGGCTTTGCCTTCTTTTACAGTTTATCCATTGTTCTCTTCCTATCGCCACTGTTTAAAATTGATCAACCCTAGACTGTGCTGAGAAACACTTACACCCTCTGGCTTTCTAAGGACCGGATCCACAGATAACATTTACTTTTTCCGTGCGTATTTTTAGGAGCGGAGTAACTGTGCATGCGTAGTAATTTTTTTTTTACGCAAGTTACGTAGGATTTAGTCACTGAAGTCCATTAGGCACTGATTTTTGAATCGCACTTAGTTACATATGTACAAAGGGGTGTGGTTTTCTTCAGTACATGCGAAGTTCAGTGAAAGTGGGTGGGGGGAGGCATTTAAATGGCCTTTTAAAGGGTGTGGTTAGTAATGTACGCACGTATGTAAGCAACTTAGGCATGTAAATACACCTGTAGAGTTAAGGTTTCCCTATGGAGTCGTAAGTCCCCAAAAACCCGTCCATGCGAGGGGAGTGTTATGGGTGTTGCCGTTCAACGTACATGGGAAAATTTGCGTACTTATTACACACGTGTCTGTGAATCCAGTCCTAAATCTCTGCCCAAACACTTAGCATTTTTCCTCTCATGCTGCTGTGGTAATGATGCCATAATGCTGATTTACTCCATTCCATGCATTTCTTCTTACTACTATACCATAATTCTTACCTCCACCTAATCATGCAAATCATGTTACCCATTTACCACCATCTTCTTCTCCTCCTCTCCCACTGTTTTTGACTAAAATTGGTTTTGTTCATAGCCTGACCCAACTCTATATCAACACTCTTCTCTCACCTACACCTGTCCCTTTTTCAAAGTCTTTTCTTACCTACCATCGAACAAACCTTGTCCCGAACAAGCCTCTCTCATCATCTAGTAAGTGTAAGAGTGACTTACCATCCTACTAGGCCTCTGCTTTTTTTACTACCAGCCTTTTGCATCTGTTTAACTGGATCCTACAAACTTTGATGTCAGACCTCGGAGTAGGTGACCTCCTTTGGTCAATATTAATCTTCAGGACTGCTACTAGACTAACACAGCAGTTTTTGATTCCTCATTCATACTCCTTTCTTGAGTGTCCAGCTGTCTCTGAAAGTTCCTATATAAGTCCCTGCTAAGATTTCTATTACAATAATCTATCTTTTGTTCCTTTTGTTCACTGGTTAGGTGTTACATTTCACTTTGCCATGTCCTTTATTTCTCACATTCAGTCTTTTTTAACCTTAAACCAATGCCAATATAACATTGGTCTACGAAAACCTTACACCTACACTGCGAAAGCCCTCATACATTCTCTCATAATCAGAACCGTCTCTTCTTTGTATCTCCCCACTGCCAAATCAGTTTTTTAAATGATCTGTTTTGTAATTGGAGTATAGTACTGTAAAATATAGCTCGGTTTTATTCTCTGATGTGTTACCTATAAAGCTTCACTCAGGACTCCGCCTGTGAAACTTGGTGAACAAATGATCCGTATTGAAGAGACCAATAGAAACGATCATATACTATTATACAGTTAACATATGTTTATTTATTTGTACTTTTCTAGAATGATATATACGAATGGGCTCGAGACCACCGTGCACATCACAAATACTCTGAAACAGATGCTGACCCACATAATGCAATGAGAGGCTTTTTCTTTTCCCACATTGGTTGGCTTCTCCTACGGAAACACCCGGATGTAATTGAAAAAGGCAAGAAACTTGATTTAAGTGATCTTCATGCAGATAAAGTTGTCATGTTCCAGAGAAGGTGAGAAATCAAATTTTAGCAAATATATTTTTTTTATCTGAAATCACTCATTAACACTATTTTATGCAACTTACAGTTCACATGATTATACCACAGTAATGTCCCCCTTTCACATGGTCATACCACATGCAGTAGAGTCCCCAGAGCTTCCTCTGCTTCTGCTCAGTTTGTGTACCCATTATCAGGGGATGACTTTAAAATGAATAAAAATGTTTTTAGGACATGCATATTAGAATGGCATGACTTAAATATAAAGGGCCGGATCCTGACCTACGGGTGCCCGAGGTCAGTACGGGTGGCATCGTAGTGGGGAGTGTGCACCCCCTGCACTCCCCGCTGTTGGTAGTAAATCTGGACACTTAGGTTCCAGATTCCAACCCTAACAGTTATGATCATGTTTGCAGCCTTATGGCTCCCCCCGCCCCGTCCCCTAATTAGCATGTCTATCTACAACATGCGTAATGGGGAGGAAGCCCCCTTTTATAAGAGCCGGTACGTTATGTGCGCTGGCCCTTATGGCGTTGTAAGAAGGTTGTGCGCATGCACAGGAATAACATACGACATGTACGTAATTCACCTGGCAGCCGTTCTTTAGGATCCGGCCCTAATATAAGTGTTACATTTTCATGATTGTATTTGTTGTCATCTCTCTCAAGAAACCTATGTTTGATTTTGACTTTTATTTATTTATAACTTTATATCTCTACTACAAATATAGCATGAGTTTTCATAAAGATTCAATTCACAATACACAGGAAGAGTTCTACTGCAAAGGATAGTAACAAGAGAACACAAGGCCACACTTCTATTCCAATATATGAAATGTGTGCAAGTGTATATATAAATGGAAGAGGTGCAGTCAAGGACCAAAAGGAACTACTGTGTAACTATAAGGAACAAAAGCGAGGTCAGGCGCTCCAAACAAACATTATATAACACTGTGTGTCAGCACATACATAAAAAGGAAGTTTAGTTCACAATCTAGCTATATGGGGTAAAGTTCACCAGCCCAGCGTTAAGGCTCCTCCTGTAGGTGAGTCACTATCCATTTGCTATATGTGTATTCGGGAGGCCTGCATAAGACACTTCTGCCATTTGAACAGTGTGCAGTGGCCATATTGGGGAGGGGTCAGGCTCCCAAAGTAAACTAGTAACAGTAACAAAAAACACATCTGCGCTTCTGGCAGGAGTGTACACCTATAGCAAACATATAGGGACTCTCCTAGAGGAGGTGCCTAGACAATGGGCAGGAGAGCTCAACCCAACATAGCTATATTGTGAACTAAACCTCCTTTTTATGTATGTGCTGACACATAGTGTTATATAGAGTTTGTTTGGAGTGCCGGACATGTCTTTTATTTCTTATTAAAGGAAAAATTGTATACCTAGGTATACAGAAACAGCGCTAAATAAGGTTAAAACAATTATATAGGCTCTGATGAAGATAACACAACGGCAACCTGAAATTTAAAATATTTATTAAACATGAAATACTATAGGAAGCTTCAACTTCCAAAAATTTAAAATGCACATACATAAAAACAATTGAAGACAATTGGACTACTGGAACTCACAGGGTGATAATATATTGCACTAAATAACGGAGTGTATGGAACAAAATTTTTCCTTTTGTGGTTTTCTATAGGGAGAATAGCAAACCCTCCTCTACAGCTGCTATCCCCATAAGCGCCCGGGTGACTTTTTTCTCTTTTTCTTTTATTTCTTACTGCAAATATTATTTAATTACAGAAATAACAATTCTAACTGGTTATACCTGTTTTATAAATAAATTCAAGTCTACTTGTTAGGATAGTCTGAAATTAACAAAAGAATAAAAAATATTGTCATGCAAATGGGCATAGCAGGAAATTATAGTTGACCAGATATATAAGCAATCTACGTAACGAAAAGATACGTACATTACGTGAAAAAGATACTAGGCATGCGCAGTAGCAAATATCGGTATATTATTATTATTTATATTATTTATTTATGATTATTTATATTATTCTCAGTATATATTATTATTATTATATGCAATACGTTCGGTAGTGTGAATCTGACCCATAAATAATAATTTACTTGCACTGAATGGCTACTTTATCTGTTGTATTGTATTACAGTTCAGATTATTATTTTTTAGTGCAGTCTGCATTGCTTCCTAGTTCAACTCTAAAATGCAGTGTAAAAATAAAGCTATCTATTTTTCCTGTGCTATAAGCAAAAAACACAACATTTTCCTTGCATTCTAAAATATTGAGATATTCATCCCTCACATTGCAACATATTTTGTCCGTGGTTTACTGTTGCTCCTGTGTGTCAGCTCCTCGTTCCTCTTCTGTGAGAGCATATGGAAATGGTTTACCAAAATCAGGGAACTGCAAGTACTTTTTTGTTCTGCTTTGAAGAATTATTCCTACTTTGGGGAGCCATAAAGTCAAATTGTACCTGTTATAAGGGATCCCCAAACACCTTTCCAATCATAATTAGCTTGTGGCTAAATAAAATATGAATGTAAAGCCTTTTTGATGCAACATGTACCTGTCTTCCCATATACTGACATTTGCATCATGTCTTTTTTACACAGGCACTATAAGAAGTTGATCCTAATCATGTGCTTCATTGTCCCCACTGTGATTCCTTGGTACTTCTGGAATGAATCACTGTATATTGCATTCTACATACCTTGTATCTTGCGCTATGCCTTGGTTCTCAATGCAACATGGCTTGTAAACAGTGCAGCTCATATGTACGGATACCGACCATATGACAAGAACATAAATCCCAGAGAAAACAAACTTGTTGCAATTGGAGCAATTGGTAAGTTCTTCTTAAAATGAAGATGCAAGCTGTTACATTAAAATAATAATCTAATATGTATAATTTAATATATTCTAAATAATTCTTTGTGTGATGTGCAATGTGAAGTTGGAGTATAATTAAGTTTAATAATCCTATGCATATAAAACTATGAAGCAAGAAATGTTATCTTTTGAAGTCAAGATAAGTCTGAGATCTCTTGAGGCATCTGTGTATCTTGTACACAGTGGAGCTATCGCCCATGGGAACTTCAATTGCTCTCAGAACATGTGGATACAAGCCAAACAGTGACTGTTCGTGTAGTAAAGCTTTTTTTTTATCTTTATAAAACAAATGTTTTATTACCCAAGCAAATGTCCCAGAATTCTTATGACTTTGCAGAGTTTATTTGATGACAGTGTAATTATTCTTAAGATAGCTCTTTACATCCAGTTCTGGTTGTTTGGTCGAGCCAAAAGATTTTTAAACCTGCTAAAAAATCAGAAAAATCAGATTGTCAATTACCCGAAGAAATTTAGAAGTGTGTATGCTCCTGCCACTGGCCAATGCTTGGAAGAGTGTGCATGGTGACACAATCCTTTCAGCAGTTGGTTAAAGCAGAGTTGGACGGATAGATCAGGTGTTGTGGCTCTATTGTAGGATTGTGTCTGGTTGATAGTTGGATCCATGAAGTTTGTACCCAGCTTGACCCTTTTTGCAAAAAGTAAGAGTAGTGTTATGGAACCCGCTCCAGATTTATGCAGAATATGTGTTATCTGTCACTTTGTGAAGATTGTAAAAAAAACATGCATTTTTAAAGTGTGCACTTATCGCATTTCCAATACTTGGATCCAGACATCTATGCTGTTTCTTTATCCGTGGCATTTCTAACAGCAGTGCAGGTGCTTTTGGATTGGTGTGGCTTGGCGGTGAGATCCTTTGTACCTTTTTTGAATAGGCGGTTTTATACCAGACAGTTCCAAACCGGATCTCAAATCGATTGCTTCTGCCTCTCCGAGGAGACCCTTGCCTGACCCACAGCCTGACCCTAAGACTCCCTTCCCCACAGCCTGACCCTAAGACTTTCATCCCTGCAGCCTAACCCCAGCACTCTGAATGTTGAGCCAGCGGAAGTCTGGATCCAGTCCATAGATTCTAGAAAGTGCTATAGAGCAAAAGTAAGAATGTGCTGCTAGGCTAGCATACTAGAAGCCACATACTAGCATGTTTCCACAGCAATGAAAAATGTTTCCAGCATTTACCTTTACTGGCATTACATTCCTCATGTCTTTGCTATCAACCACATACTATATTAAAATTTGCCTTTACTTCTATTATAAAGAATGGACAATTCTATTATAAAGAATACAATTCTGCTGAGGGTCAACTACAGAGGCCCTAACAGAATGGTTTGTGTTGTTTTTTTTGGGGGGGGACATTTGCAGTATCCATCAGTTTGCTGGTTTCCCTTTACTTATGCGCTAATTGCAAGAAACTGAACAGACATTTAATGGATATATTGAAGCTAAGGGAAGCACTTGTTATTATTGGGTTTACTGGCGCTTCGAAAACACATACATGCAAGATGTAAAAGTGTTGCCCTAGGCAGGATTGTGTTGCACAGTTAATGAAAATATTTGGAATGTCTATAATTATTAAGACTATACAATAATACATGTTATGCTTGTTTAATTAAACTTTTAACTGTTCATCAGAAGCACATAGGTTTTTTAACCCTCTTTTTATTGAGCCACACCAGTTAGTACAGTTATACACAAACAATATGTCCATATACATATTTCAAAAACAGTTCCACAAAACCATTGAGAACATTAAGAAAATTAGAACAAATACCACAGGAGAGTGTCATTTCATTTGAGGGGGTAAAGTACAAGTCCCTGAGAGAGACCTGAGACTATTATTCATCTATACTATGTATTATGTATTAGGCGTTATAATATTGGAATAAAAAACGGGTCTTCAAATGGAGTGTAGGTTCCCGTTCGCTTCCAGCCACTTCCGAACTGGCTGGGATATCGATTGCTTATGTCTCGCTGAACCTAACC
>WWET01000137.1:614614-628584 GCA_011038615.1 Limnodynastes dumerilii | reverse complement strand
CCCCCCCCCCTCTGATGGTTCAGTGGCGGCACTGCATGGGTGAGTATGCAACTCACCCACTCATACTCACCCATTCATAAAAAAAATGCTTCAAGTGTTATTGGGAGGTCATGGGTGTATAGTCTAAGTTGAAACCACATAGAATTACTAAAGCTACGCCAGAGTTGTTTTTTAGCGCATAGGTTTTTGGGTTTTTGAGTTTGTTGATTAGACCGGATCTATAATGAAGTCATCTCGGTTACAATACTGCTCTTGCATGCAGTACAGGCCTCCAGAATGGATGATCCAGGCTTCCTTGCTAGAAGCCTTTCCGACTGTGGGACAGGACTACCCGCCATGTGTACAGTGTATATGCATGGTGGCTAGGGGGAAGTATGCTAATTGTATAGTAAGGATCCTTCATTATGCACCAGCCCCATATTCTGTGGGGCTGGTGCGTAACATTTAAGGCAGGGTCCAGGGTACGGAAACTGGACATTATAGATAGGGTCCCCTCGCACTTACGGAATTTAGGATTGTACTGCGATCCACGATCATAAGTACCGCCGCTGTGTTCGCAGTTACAAACATAGTGGCAGTGATTTTCTGGATCCGGTTCATTCTCTCAGATGCACTGCAATACAGTTCTGTCTGGAAGATGTTCAGCAGACTTGCTTTACTGTCTCCTATTACGCTAAATGTCTAGTTTCTGGAGTAATGGCATGATGATGGGGACCAGTCAAGACCATCCCCTTCATTGCCTCTCGAGTTGAGCTGCCTAAGGTAAGTTCTGGGTTCATAGGAAGAGAAATAATTGGTCTTGCTGAGAACTACATTTAGTTATACTTGTATTTACTATTTCTGATTTCATTGGTATTTTACACAAGTCATTACTTTATTTATTCCTTTATTTTGATTCCTTATTTTTATAATCGTGGAGAGAAATATTTGCCAGGAAATACAAAACAAATAGTTTATATTAGTTACATTTTTTGCTTTGGACCACACAGTGATCAGCTTTCGAATGTATATTTCCAATTCTAATATCTGATTGTACTTCCTAATATCGTCAACTTCCTCTTGTCAATGAATAACAGTAGCCTTGCAGGTCAACTCCAGTAAAGTGCTGATATTGCCATAATCACATAACTGCTCACACTTGTATGTTGGCATGAGGCTTTGGAAAAGACTAGACTTGCAATTGTACTCCATTCAATTCATGACCTGTGTTCCTGGGTCATGTTTGCTTAGCTATCAGTTTCCATATCACTTGTTCCTTGTAATCTCTAGTGTTGTGTAGTAATCATACCAATCTAAAGCCATTGCTGATTTTAAAATGTCCAGGCTTACTAGAGAGGAAGTAACATTTTAGTGTGAATTACAAAGAAAAAAGAATCCCATATAAATTGTGATCGTGTAAGCCCTAATGAATTTTAATTAAAACATGTTTTTTATATTAAGTCTAGTACTTACTAATATCATGCAGAATTAAAAAAAAAAATAATATCTTTTATTCATTCTCTCTTTCCAGGTGAAGGCTTTCATAATTATCATCACACCTTCCCATATGACTATACTAGCAGTGAGTTTGGAATCCGTTACAACCTCACCACATGCTTTATAGATCTAATGCGCTTTTTGGGCCTCGCCAGTGACTGCAAGAAAGTCTCCAAAGAGATTATATTGGCCCGGCGACAGCGCACTGGAGATGGAAGCCACAGGAGTGGCTGAAAAAAAAACACAGCAACAATAAAAGGATGACATTTCCTAAAATATTTAACAAACCAACCAACAAAAAAAGTAGCGAAAGGCTAAATATAATTACTTTAACTTGATCCAGCACAGTGTTCTTTTAATTATACTACAGTAATTAATTTTAACAACATCCTGAATTGTTTTTTTTTATATATAATTCAGGCCATCTCTACTATTTCCTTTCCTATATCCAATATATTGTTCCCTTTTCAAGGTTTTGTTAGTATGTTTGTTTTTTGTTTTGTATTTATATTGTGGTTTTGCTTTGTTTTTTTTTTGTTTTTTATTACTCCAATTTATTTTCTTACAGTTGGTGTAAATTATTGACCTAAGTCCACACGATCTCTACCTGCTGTAAATTGTATTTTAAGCACTGACCACAACTCCAGCTCTCTCCTCATATATCTCATTGACTGCTCTCAGGCTCTCTGCAAAAAGAATGAAATCCAATAAGTGGACAACTTACAAGTGCCATTTTTAACAATTTGTACATAAGGGGGGAAAAAAAGCTAGAAGAGTTTTGTATCTTTGATTTAGTTATTACTTGTACAATCCAAGTGGTTTTTAGACAGTTTCTTTGCTGTCTTGCAACTTTAACGTACTGGTTGTGCTACCACTGAATTTGGATGGGATGCGACCTTATAACACAATGCATGCTTCATGTGAGTTGTGGCAGTATAGATAGTAAAAGTTGCTTAGACTTCTAGTTCTTCCATCACCATTTCCATCTGTAAAAGATAACTGGAAATGTACAGAGGTAGAGGAGATATTTCTTCTATTTTAATTGGCTTAATGTTGCTTTATGCTATGGATGTTACAGGGCTGCTACAAAATTTACATAAAATATTGTGCTAGCAGAAGAAGATTACATTCACTAACAATGTAGATGTGTAACCAAATCTGTTGCCTTTTAGCCATTACAATATTTCTAAGCATGATTAATAGAAAACAACCCAAAACCTTTAACATCTTATTAAATGCCACAAGTAGTAATTTGATCAAGAGTCTATAGTAATAAAGTAGCATGTTTTGTGCATTTTTTTTTTAACTCTGTGGTTCAAACATACTGAATAATATTAATAGTATGCTACATTTAAACTCCATTTCATTACCCTGCTGGGTGAACGTTGTGATAAAGTTGTTTGGTTCTAGACCTTGATGATCCTTATTGGCATTGCTAGCTAGATTAGCTTGTTTTGGTAGAATTTAGTGCATAGAAGAGGGGCATGGCTTTGAAACTACTTATTTTGTATAATACAATTTTTTTTAGCTAGAGTAAGATGTTTGACAGATTTCTAGCTTAAAAATGCTGTAGTTTAGCCAAATATTTGGATTAAAAAATGGACTGTTTACAGGTAAATATAGTACTTGTAGAATTTATCATTCTACTTTCCTTGCTAGATATAGCTTAAGAAAATACACTTTATTTATGTTTATTTTACAAACAAAAAGCACTTAAAAAAAGCCAAAAAGGTTGTGCAGTTTTTCGTAACTTTGTGTCATGAAATAATCTTACTTTTCCCATTCAAACTGAGGGTTTCTTGTAGGTTAGTCAGTGCGGGGGTGGGGGGAGTGGGGGTTCAACAAGACTGAATATCTTTAGGACTGCAGTGGCATTACATACATGTAGACTTAAAACAAGCATGCTATTTTGAATGCCCTCATCAAACAGTGATATATGGCAAAAAAAAACAAAAAAACCTGTAGCATGTTATGCATTTGAAACACTTAGTGGACATCCAAAGAGGGACATGGAACATCCTTCTGCACTTCGTTCCAAAAATGTAGTATATATGTATTATCCTCTAAATATCATATTAATATATACATCTATTAAAGCGAAGTCAACAGGTCCATATATCCTGTCTGACCTTTTTGTACTAACAGTAGTAAGAACAAAATGGCCATGTATTGTTATATAGTATAAAACACTGAAATAATTTCATAGTAAAGATTGATTGAGCTAATTCATTATTGAAAGCTCAAGGAGAAGTCCTCATTTTAATACATTGCAGACTTAAAGATAACATGTTTCTCATTTTCAGCTATACCCAGGGCAATTGTCCTATTGCTTATTTGTTTCTTTTATTTCTTTGATGGTTGGTTGAGTATTCTGTAGTGCAATCTCGTATTGCACTTTTTCCAGTTCAAGTTTTTGTTTGTACCCCGATTTAAGAAAACCAAATATTTAGGGATTTCAGATTAAATTATTTTTTTTTTTCTCCTTGGATAACATTTTTCCCTGTTAAACCATTTGTATATTGCCTTTATTCTATAAATTTATTTTAAATTAGGCAAGGTTTGACCAAACTGCATGGTCTTGCACTAGATTCAAATGTAGGTAGATGCATTGGTTAGTTACCAAAGTGTATATCCAATCAGCTATGTATTGTACATAATTGAACAGAAGCACTTATGCATAAAGCACTTATTACTGAAATTGTAACTAAATGTCCCTTATGTAAACTTCCACCTATAAAGACAATTCTTTCAATATCCTCTACTGGCTTAGATATTTCTTTATTTATATTATAACACAAACATGCTTCTAATTTTATTCTACTGAAGCACGTATAATGTTGGCAGGCTACTCTACTTTCTGCCACTCTCGTAATAAGCTCCTTATTACTAGTTTCATAGTGTCCAGAAATCCCCTTCATGTTGGAACATGTTACCCTCCTATACTGGCATGTAACATAGCACAATATAGTAGGATAAACCAACATTCGAGACACATACCAGAAACTCATGTCTATAATATTTTGGCCAATAGTGGAGAACTTGAATTTTTACATGTGGCTGTCCTCTTAACAGCTGCAAATAGCTATTTTGCTCTTAACCAACTATTAAGGTTGAGAAGTATTAAACCTAAAGGGATCAAAAATTTCATAACCTGGAATTTTAAAATTCTCCTGTGAATAGTATAAGAATAATTGCATTGAATAACTGCTTTGTGTTTATCCAGGTTTAATTGTATGTGTGTGGCTTTTATTCCAGTCGCTAGGATGCCTGTGTTTTTTTTCTGGCTGAATGTGTGCAACTTTGTGGTAGATCTGACTCTGAGATAGCGTTTCCTCATCTGCTGTTTATTGTGTACCTGTCAGCGCCTACACAGCCATTATATTTCTGAAACACTGTGCCACATGCAATAGTGATGTTACAACTTCCTAGTAAATGGCTGTCTCTCCTGTTAAGGTGAAAGGTGCAGATAAATGACAAAGCATAGCCAGCAGATGGTCCTCAGCTGAGGTTTGTACTGCACAAAAGTTGCCTGGTTCTTTTCTACAAAGTACATGCACAGACATTGTTTGAAGTCAACTGCACTGTACTTTAAATGAGTTCTATAGTACTAAATTTGAGGTGCCTTCTCTGCAATGCCACATTATTTTGTTGCTTGTTTATAGATCTACTATAGCAAAGTTAGTGTCGACTTGTAGTAGATTTTATGCTAAATGATTTTTGTGTGTGTATGGCAAGCTTAAAGTGGTGCAACGTTCTGATATCTCTTATTGTGGTATCCAGAGAACAGCTTAACACCAGTGTTTAAAAACCCTTGTTACTATAATTTGCTAACATAAGCCTCTAGATTTCATGTTTTATTATTGTAGCAACACTAACATTAAAATTTACACAAGTTCCAAATATGCTGCTAAGTTCCCTATTTCAAGCTGTTAGAAGTCTAGTTTGGTCCCAAGTCCCGAAATTATTTTAATGAACAATTCTTTGAAACAGTAACTTTACCAGTTACCAAAAAAATCATTACCAAGAAAGGAAAGTTAGTAGAAATTTCAGGGACTTTTTGTTGTAACAGCAATGGACAAATGAATATCAACATATAAGTCATATACTTTTCATATGTATAGAGAAAGCAACTGTGTTTTCTCCAAACCAATCATCACAGTATAGTATATAGTCTTGTGATTTTGTTATGGAAACAATAGTAAATGTCTTGTTTAGGTCTCTTGTTTTGGGAAAGCAGTATGACAATAGTGAGAGTTGACATCCAGTGATCCCAATTTCAAAATGTAAGCATTTTTGTGAGAAACACACAAGGGGACAAGAACTGAAATGCTCCTTTAATAAAAGTGACATTTAAATGTAAGGTTAACTGTATGTGTACTGTTCCAACCAGATTGTTTAACTGAGTGAAAGAACATAATGTTTTCTATTAATAAAAAAAACTGTTTAGACCACTCTTTGTACTTGTCTCCCGATATTATTTGACTATAGTTAGTATTTGGCCAGTATCATTGGCACATCCAGTTATGTGCTAAGCTTTAGTCTCTGTATTTAACAGCAGTCAGATCACATAATATTTTATAGGGTAAGGCATTACAGCAGGCCTGAGCAACCTGTGGCTTTTCAGGTGTTGTGAAACTAAGTTCCAGGGCCAGATTTACTAAGCTGTGGGTTTGGAAAAGTGGAGATGTTGCCCATAGAAACCAATCAGATTTTAGCTGAGATTCTCTAGTATGTAATAGGAAAGTGAGAGCTAGAATCTGATTGGTTGCTATGGGTAACATCTCCACTTTTCCAAACCCGCAGTTTAGTAAATATGGACCCCAGAATGTTTTGACTACTTGACTAGCTTATACCTGACAAAGCATGTAGTTTTACAACACATGGAGAGCCACAGGTTGGCCAGGCCTGCATTATAGCATTGAGTGGTAATACTTTATCCTCACTATACAAACAGTGCCACATTAATGTCAGATATAGGGCTCGCCATTAAGAATAAATATGTACCAACTAGTGTAGAGGTAGCAGAGAATACTCCTTACTAACTACAAAACAATCTCTGCTACACAGACCTATAATTATTAGATCAATATAGTATGTACACAGTGATACCTGTTCTATAGATAATACCATAATAATAATAATAATAATGAAAAATATTCTAGCAATTAACAGCTATTATAATACATTTAGTAAAGACCAGTAAAAACAAGAGATAAAAAATTTTCTACTATTACCAGCTGTATTCACATCATGGCTAACATAATAAATGGCACTTATTGGAAGAAATCAACAGGCGTAAACTGTATACCGGATATCTCAAGATTAAGTAATGTTACATGTTGCCAGTAATTATAAAGCAAAGATTTCTCTGTTATACACCATCTCATTGAATACATCTTGGATAACTTTATTTTTGCTTTAGAGATGGATACACTGTTTTAGTACAACACCCATCTACAAGGCATAAGTGAAGTAAATTGAATATTATTCTGACTCATCAATATAAGGGAGAATATATAATGGGTTTCATGTTGCAAAATGATTCTTAATGCTCTATCTTTAGACTTTCTGCTGCCTACATTACATATGTGTTGCTAATATTATATGACCTTAGTTGTGGATCTAAAACAGTAAAATATGAGGGTGTATTGTTATTATTAATGGAAAAAACATGGTTTGTCTATTTTTTTGTGATGGTGCTCTTCCTCTAAAGTATGCTAGGTCTAATTGTATGTGTGTAGTTTTTGGAGCTACTTGCTGCTGGGTCTATGGAGAGTTATTGATTCCTGCACATCTTACAGGTGCTGATGAATTTACAGTTCCAGTCCACTTTCTAATATAGGGAGTTCTTCAAAACCTTGAGATCCATCTCATGCTCTGAATGGCCCATAATCAGTTCTCTGCAGTGTCACTTTTAAGTATCACATATTACACAGTTCTGTGTGACTGTTCTTGTTGCTGGTTACCACAGGGGTAACCATCATAAAAAAATACTATAAATAAGACACTCAGACAGGACTCAAACAGGGCTCAGAGAGGGCTTATGGTTTTAATGAACTATAAAATTGGCTAGTACTTAGGTTCAAATTTCATAGATATAAAGCTTATTGATTATTTATATTTCACCTCCTCGGATATCCAAACAAAAGATGGAACATGCATATTTAAACTAAGTTTATGGTAGTTACTTATATACTCTATGTTTACAAGCAAATCTGTTTCTGTCCATCTCTATAATAAACTTTTTTCTAAATCACATTTAAAATGTATGCATCATGTTCCAACCCTATAAAAATACACTTGATATGTGGTTGTTAGACTTTTGTTAGTGCTTGCTGTAGTGGATGTATTTGTCAGTACCCTGGCTTCACCAGCTCCACAGCAGAGTTCTCCTTAAATTTATACTACTGGGGATTTGCAAGCTAATTAAGTAAGAAAGAAAGTACTTTTTGTAACGTTTCTATATCTTAAGCTAAATGTGTAAAATTGAAATGTGAACAAACGTCAACCATGTTTTCATCTGCATTGTATCCATGTTCTGTGTTCTTCAATAAATTTGGACATTAAAGTACATTATAGACTTTGGTTGTTTATTTAATCAAACTCACAAATACTTTATGGGATGTATGACTTGAAAGCAATTTGAATATGGTAACAGGATCAATAGAGGGGCTTGCCTTTTTTTGAAAGTGGACAGGACTAATTACAATGTGCTCTCTATGGGCCTCATTTACTAAGCTCGATTTTTGACAGCGATTATAAATCAATAGACATCGCTGCAAATTTGCAGCAATTTTTTGCAAAAAATTGCGGCATTTACTAAGTCGCACTTTTTTGCCACGATTAATAATCGCCGTCGATAAGCATAGATTTTTCAAGGTATAAATCGCAGTCGCTTTTTTTCTTTAAAAAAAATAAAATAAAGCGCAGCATGGTTGTAATGCTTAGCATTCCTGTGCTGATAGAACTACAAGGCTCAGCATTGCTGTGCTTTGTATTAATATCAGCGTCAGCATGACGCATGTAAAGCGCTGGAGCTGCTGTTTAAAAAAAAAAATAAAAAATTGTTTAAAATAAACATACATAATATACATTCTGATACATGACAGAATAAAATAAACAGTTACAATGCATAATGTTTCCCCTTAAAATGTAAAATAAACACAGGTGGCCACACTGTTTTCTAAAAAACTTATTTTTATGTTAGGTGTGTTGCAATAAAAAATATAAAATATTTAGGACTCACCGTTTAGCAGTTGTCAGTCTTTGGAAGATTTGCTAGTAGTTTCTTCTGTCTTTGAAGTTATTCATCTCATGTTGATTGTAGATTCTTGTCCGCTTGCTTGTAGACCAGTGCTTGCAGCTGGTCTTCGGCCTCCTATGTCACTTGACCCGACGTCATGCTTCTTCATCTTCTGGGGCGTCGCTACTGTTGACCGTTCAGTCACTAGAGGGCACCCTTTTATAGAAATTATGACGTCATTTACATTAGTCGGATGTTGAGCACCGGTATATGTGTATTGTACTTACAAATATAATTGTGAATATAATAATGGGTACATACATTAAAATGCAATTGCATTAAAACTAGACTTGCTGTCAAAGGGATTAGTGATAGGGCAGATAATAAATCTACATAGAAAGTGACGGCAGATAAGAGCCACATGGCTCATCCAGTCTGCCCAGTTGTTTATTTAAAACTATACTGACCCTATTCTCTATTTACCCTCAATTTAGTTTGAGATTTAGGATATCCTTATATTTATCCCATGCGTGTTTAAACTGTTCTACTGTGTTTGCCTCAACCACCTCAGATGCTATTCTGCTTCTTTATCACATTTTCAGTGAAGTAATTTTTCCACACATTTCCTCTGAATCTACCACCATCCAATTTATATTCATGCCCTCGTGTTCTGTTACTCCTCTTCCTTTGAAAAAGGCCACCCTCCTCTAGTCAGTCACAACCCTTGATATATTTGAAAGCTGCTATCATATCCCCCTAACCCTCCCCTTCTATGGCCCTAACCCTATCCTCCCTTCCTAAGAGCCTAACCCTAACCCCCCTAACATTAAATTCCCCGAAGAGGTTAATCACTTCTCTGGAGCTGTCAGCGGCGGGTCCAGCTGGTCTCTGCAATAATGAATGAGCGAGTATGCCGTTCGGCACACTCACCCATTCATTAAAAAAATTCTAAAATGGCTTCCTATTCGAATTAGAGAGTCTCTATTTCTGAAAGGAGGCCATTGTTGCAGGGACTGCAACCGACTTCACTGGTTACCTTACCATCCCCTGAAGAGATTCCATTAATACAATTCTCTGTTGTCTATCCTGGAACCAAGATCGTATCTATGCAACTATCTCTAAGTCCAATCCCAAAGTAACTGCTTATTTAACAGTCTGCGATGTCGCACAGTGTCAAAAGCCTAACTACAATCTAGAAAAGCTATGTCTACAGCTCCCCTTTTATCTAATACTTTACTGACCCAGTCAAAAAATTCAATAAGATTTATTTGCCATGATCTTCCCCCAGTGAATTTGTGCTGCTTGGGATCCTGTAAGTTACTGGATTTAAGATACTGTACAATTTGTTCCTTCAACAGTGTTTGAATCAATTTCCCTACTACTGATGTTAAGCTGGCCATACACTACAACGATTATCGGTCCCAGGGGGTTGGCCGATAAACGGGACGATTTCCCGCAAGGGAAATGTCCTGTTATCGGCACCATAAACCTCCTCTGCTGGGACCGATAATCCTAGCAGAAGAGGGGAGGGGGGAGGCAGCGCTCTCTATGGCGCTGCTGCAGAGCCATGTGCAAAGCTGCTCTGACATGCTTAAAAGTATACCTTCAAAGCTGTCAGAGCAGCATAGTGCATAGATCTGCAGCAGCGTCTATTGCAGGGAGTAGTACAGATAGGGATCTGCCGAATCCGCGCTTCACACAGCGCAGGTTTGGTTGGTCTCTCTCTGTACTATTCCCTGCAATAGACCCTGCTGCAGATCTATGCACTATGCTGCTCTGACAGCTTTGAAGGTATACTTTTAAGCATGTCAGAGCAGCTTTGCACATGGCTCTGCAGCAGCGCCATAGAGAGCGCTGCCTCCCCCCTCCCCTCTTCTGCTAGGATTATCGGTCCCAGCTTAAAATATCGTTTAAAAAATATAGGTAAAATCAAACCTGCTGAAAGATCAAATTATCGCACCAGAGCATTTCTGGTGCGTTTATTTGACGTTTCAAAAATTTATCTGTTCCATACACTGGAGCGATTATTTGCCCGATCACCCAATAATTGGGAAATCGGGACGATAATCGTCTAGTGTATGGCCAGCTTTAGACTCACTGGTCGGTAGTTTGACGCTTCTTCCCTACTTCCACTTTTATGCAGAGGGACAACAATTTCTATTTTCCTGAAATCACCCCAGTTATTAGTGACTGTTTGAATTATTCAGTAATAGTTTTGCCAGCAACCTTCTAAGCTCTTTTAATATCCTGGGATGTATCCTATCTGGTCCCACTGATTTGTCCACTTTCAGCTTTGAAAGTTCTTTTAATGCCTGCTCCTCAGTGAAAGTAATAGTAATTGCCCCCATTGTATTAATAGCCTTCCCATGTAAAACTGGTGAATATTGAACAGAAATACTTGTTACTATACCCTCTTTAGTTTTATACCTTTTATTTAAATCGCCAAAAATATAATCCAATGTTCTTTTCCTCTGTATTTCTCAATGTGTTGTCACATAAAAGGGAAATATAGAGTTAAAATCTACTGCATTATACTAAGTTTTATTACGCACTAATGAAAATGGTAAAAAATGTTAATTAAAACAGACATTAAACACTTCTGTAAGTCCATTTACTGTACCAAAGGTTCTGAAAGATAACAGAAATCTGTATGAGGCCGTCTCCAGCCTGGCATCCGTGGGCGATGGTTAAGTGATGACACACTAGAGACACACTTGGTTTTCATTCGATCCAGAAAGTATAAATAGGAGAAGGGGATAAGTGCATGGAGCAGCTCATAGGGCCCTAGTCTTTTATGCAGTGCCACTTCCTTCTGATGGAGTATCTGGGTGTGAGATCACAAGTGTCAGTGGGCCCGATCCAGACCTACGTACGCAAGCGATTTTACACTAGCTGCTAGCGTAATTTCGGGTTTTTGTACGTTCTGCGCATGCGCACGGCAGATGTTACGACGCGTAACTCTGGGCAGCCGTAACACTGTAGTAACTACGTACGAAGTGGCGTGCCAATAATAAGCTAGCCGTAACTATGCTCGAACTAAGCACTAGAGGCGGGTTAATGCATTTAAATCATACAGTATGGGCTGGGTTAGGCAGTTAGGTCCATCAGGACACTATATATGTGCGCGGTTACGCTTGGAAAAATTAGGGTAGGGTTTGGTAGCCGTATATCATCAAAAGTACGTCCGTCCGAAGGGAGTGCATAGTACTTACGATAGCGTAAAGGCACTATGTGATCTAACGTAACACGCATGTAGGTCTGGATATACCCCAGTGTCTTCTTATTACGATGTACAGGATAAGCTTGCCCTTGATGACTTCCATATTACCACAATTTCCTGGTCGCCGCAGTCAGAATGTTAAAGTAGGCCCTAGCTACCGGACGTCTGTAAGAGAAGCGGTTCCCTTTGTAATTGCACACATGCGTGGATATGTGAGCCCTACAACGTACATTAGTTTAAGCTCTTTAAAAGAATTATTATGTTTTGTGACTGTCATTATTATATTTTACTAGACATCCTAAAAGGCTAATATGCATCCAAAATCATATTTTCCAGATTTAATGACATTTTAGTTCTATTTTGAACATGAGATAGATTTATAACTATGTAACATAATGAGTGCCCATGCTGAGCCATGTCCCAGAAAAGTTACAGCTTAATAAACTTGCCACAGAATTTCTACTTGAAATTTGAATGAAGTTTCAATATGAAAAGGCTTCTGATTGTTCAAAGATGTAAACTCCATCTTTATCATTTCTGTGACTAATGCAATGTGATGGGGAACAATGGCAAGTAAGGCAAAAGACAATATTTTACAGAAGCTTACTGTAGAGATATGCCATTAATATCATTGACACATTCTTCTTGCCTAGAATAGCAGTTCTTGGCTTTTTCTTTTGGTTTAGTCAACATTGTTGACTAAAGCAAGGAAGTAACTTTATCTCTTGCTGTTCTCTACTGCACCCATCCCCCCTGATCGCCACAGTACTTTCCATTATTCTCCACAGCTCTCTCCCTTATTCTCCACAGTACTTTCCATTATTCTCCACAGCATTCGCCCTTATTCTCCATATTACTTTCCATTATTCTCCACAGCATTCTCCCTTATTCTCCACATTACTTTCCATTATTCTCCACAGCATTCTCCCTTATTCTCCACATCATTCTCCACATTACTTTCCATTATTCTCCACATCATTCTCCCTTATTCTCCACATTACTTTCCATTATTCTCCACAGCATTCTCTCTTATTCTCCACAGTACTTTCCATTATTCTCCACAGCATTCTCCACATTACTTTCCATTATTCTCCACAGCATTCTCCCTTATTATTCACATCATTCCTAATTATAAATCCCAGCATAATCCCTTATTCTCCACAGTATACCCTTATTCACTTATGGCATCCCCCCCCCCTTATTCTCCCTTATTCTTCACAGCATTCCCTATTATTAGTCAAAGAATTATCCCTTTTTTCCATTGCATTCCCCTATATTCTTCATAGCATATCCCCCTTTCTCCGTGGTATAACCCCGTATTCCGCATAGCATTCCCCCCTTATTCTCCATTGCATTCTCCCTTATAATTCATAGCATTACCCCTTTTCTCCACAGTATACCCCCTTATTCTCCACAACATTCCTTTTATTAGTCACAGCATTCTCACTTATTCTCCAAAGTACTCTTCCCCCTTTCTCTCCACAGTTGCCCCCTTGTTCTACACAGACCCCCTTCTTCTCCACAGCACCAACCACCTTGTAACCTTAACACTCCTATTATTACTCTCCACAGCAACACCTACCCCCTCCTTATTCTACACAACACTCCTATTCTTTCTCTTCACAGCACCCCCCTTATTCTACACAACACTCCTCTTCTTACACTCCACAGCACCCCCCCTTATTCTACACAACACTCCTATGCTTACTCTCTACAGCACCCCCCACACCTTATTCTACACAACACTCCTCTTCTTACACTCCACAGCACCCCCCTTATTCTACACAACACTCCTATGCTTACTCTCTACAGCACTCCCCACACCTTATTCTACACAACACTTCTCTTCTCACTTTTCACAGCACCCCCTTATTCTACAACGTTCCAATACTGCGGAATACTGAATCATAAGTAAGAGATTACCTAAGCCCTTACTGTATGATTTAAATACCTATGCCCACCCACCACGCGTATCTTGTAAGCATGTTGAGTGGGCCCGTCCCTCATGAAGAGACTGAATTCTGCAGGAAT